>QMIH01001657.1:60521-75039 GCA_003987875.1 Clarias batrachus | reverse complement strand
AATCACTGCAATCAAACAATTCCTGTAACTGTCAATGAGACTTCTGCACCTCTCTGCAGGTATTTTGGCCTCCTCACTCCTCATGAGCAAGCTGCTCCAGTTGTTTCTGGTTTGAAGGGTGCCTTTTCCAGACAGCATGTTTCAGCTCCTTCCAAAGATGCTCAATAGGATTGAGGTCAGGGCTCATAGAAGGCCATTTTAGAATAGTCCAGTGTTTTCCTCTTAGCCATTCTTGGGTGTTTTTAGCTGTGTGTTTTGGGTCATTGCCCTGTTGCAAGACCCATGACCTGCGACTGAGACCCAGCTTTCTGACACTGGCCAGCACATTTCTCTCTAGAATCCCTTGATAGTCTTGAGATTTCATTGTACCCTGCACAGATTCAAGACACCCTGTGCCAGATGCAGCAAAGCAGCCCCAGAACATAACAGAGCCTCCTCCATGTTTCACAGTAGGGATAGTGTTCTTTTCTTGATATGCTTCATTTTTCCGTCTGTGAACATAGAGCTGATGTGCCTTAGCAAAAAGTTTCATTTTTGTCTCATCTGTCCATAGAACATTCTCCCAGAAGCTTTGTGGTTTGTCAACATGTACAGGTAGTTTGGCATATTCCAGTCTGGCTTTTTTATGATTTGTTTTCAACAATGGTGTCCTCCTTGGTCGTCTCCCATGTAGTCCACTTTGACTCAAACAACGACGGATGGTGCGATCTGACACTGATGTTCCTTGAGCATGAAGTTCACCTTGGATCTCTTTAGAAGTCTTTCTGGGCTCTTTTGTTACCATTTGGATTATCCATCTCTTTGATTTGTCATGAATTTTCCTCCTGTGGCCACGTCCAGGGAGGTTGGCTACAGTCCCATGGATCTTAAATTTCTGAATAATATGTGCAACTGTAGTCACAGGAACATCTAGCTGCTTGGAAATGGTCTTATAGCCTTTACCTTTAACATGCTTGACTATAATTTACTTTCGAATCTCCTGAGACAACTCTTTCCTTTGCTTCCTCTGGTCCATGTTGAGTGTGGTACATACCATGTCACCAAACAACACAGTGACTACCTGGAGCCCTATATATAGACCCACTGACTGATTACAAGATTGTAGACACCTGTGATGCTAATTAGTGGACACACCTTGAATTAACATGTCCCTTTGGTCACATTATTTTCAGTATTTTCTAGGGGTACCATCATTTTTGTCCAGGCCTGTTCCATGAGTTTATTATTTTTTAAAATAATTCTGTTGAAGCATGGTTGAAAAGCAATGTCTGACTTTCGTTGGTTAACATTCATAGAATGTTTTAAAACCATTACTTTTGTCAAAATAAAGTTATTTATGTGAGTTTTTCTTTCATTGACCGAAATGTACCAACAATTTTGTCCACGTGTATACACACACACACACACACACACACACACACACACACACACACACACACACACACACACACACACACACACACACACACACACAAGTTTTTAAATATAATGTAAATAATATCAAAGTAAGTTTGCTCTTTTTAAAAAATATTTGGATATAATTATTAAGCATATAAATGCTTCTTTCTGGGCAGGATTGAATAGCCTGCTAGTCTTTAAGCAAAGAATGAAAAGATAGTATAATCATAATACTAGCTTGTGTATTTTATTTTTTGTTAATTTAATTAAATGCTAATTTAATGCATACAAACACTTTTAGCGAAAAGAGAACCAACCGTTAAATTTTTAGTAAATTGTTTAGTTTTTCTTCTTTCAGGAAAATCAGGTTGCCGTGTGTGTGTGTGTGTGTGTGTGTGTGTGTGTGTGTGTGTGTGTTGGGGGGTGTTAGAATGGTTGACATTTTACCATGTGAACGGTTTGCTTCCACATACGTATTAACCGTAAGTATGATTCATACTGCGCATAAAAATTATAATCGTTATTATTAGATAGATTTTTATAATGCTGTAATTGTACTTTGTTTACCGCTGTATAATGTCTTGCCTCCATTTCTCCACGTGGTGTCTCTAGCCACTTGCAGTTGGACGGATATAATTTTTTTGGTGGCTCTTCCTTTCAGGCTAAGTCCCTCCTCCACACAGAGGGCTTTGTTCTGGAGATGAGACGAACCTGGGATTATAGTTTCACCCTTAATAAATTATTATCGTCGGCAGAGCGTTGTTGCTTATGTTTTCACAAAGACATCTGTGTCTCTTCGGATTATGGCCGCTTTGATGAGGATATGTGTGATTCTGCGGATATTTGCTGTTTCATTGTGTTGGAGTTGGAGTATAGTGGACGGACAGATTGCATACGTTGTTTTGGAGGAATCGAGCCGAGGAACAGAAATCGGAAATCTAGCAAAGGATTTAAATCTAAATGTACAAGACCTTGGACATCGAGGATTTGAAATAACCCAGGGACCCAATACGAGGTATTTTGGTGTTAATTTAAAAACGGGTATGTTACACGTTAAAGAAAGAATAGACCGAGAGGAGCTCTGTAACCGAGACGCCAAATGTTCACTGGAATTGGAGGCAATAGTTAAAACGCCATTAAATATGTATCGGTTTGAAGTTAACGTCGTAGATATTAATGACAATACACCAACGTTTCCGATGTCTTTGACTGCACTGAATATTTCAGAATCAGCATTTCCAGGGGAGAGATTCCTTTTACCAAGTGCATTTGATGCAGATGTGGGTAGCCACGCAGTAAAGGGTTACAAGCTAAACCAAAATGAACATTTTTCCTTAGATGTCCAAAGCAATGGAGAGCAAAGTTTGTCTGCTGAATTAGTTCTGCAGAAAGCTTTAGACCGAGAGAAACAGTCCGTGTTTCAACTCATATTGACTGCTCTGGATGGAGGAAAACCTCCGAGATCCGGAACATTACAACTAGTCATAAGTGTTGAAGATGTAAATGATAATGTCCCAGTATTCAGTAAGGCTCTTTACAAAGCCCGAGTGACAGAAAACTCTCCACGTGGTACATCCGTTATTGCGGTTCATGCTACTGACATAGACGAAGGCAAAAACAGCGAAGTCGTTTATTCTTTTGCCAGTCAAAACCACGCTCAGCATTTTGAGGCTTTTTCCATTGACCCCGAAAGTGGGCTGATTACGGTACAGGGTGTTGTAGACTTTGAGACACAAAATGCACTTGAAATTCGTGTTCAGGCTAAAGATAAAGGCCATAAACCACGAGCAGCATTATGTAAAGTTTTAGTGGAAATCGTGGACATTAACGATAACGTCCCAGAGATCTCAGTTAATTCTTTGGTTAATGTGATTAAAGAGGACGCTACCGCTGGTACAATGGTTGGCTTGATAACAGTAAAAGATAGCGATGCTGGGAAAAACGGCAATGCAAATCTTAAAATCCACAATTCTGTACCATTTAAAATACAGCACACTTACAAAAATAAATATTCTATAGTAGTTGATAGCCCACTAGATAGAGAAAGCGAATCTCAATACAATATAACTCTCACAGCTACTGATGAAGGAACTCCCCCTCTGTCCAGTACGACTGTCATTAGTGTACAGATTTCTGATATAAATGACAACCCGCCACGTTTTCAAGACATCACAGTTAATACGTATTTGAGAGAGAACAGTCCAGTTGGTTCTATAATTTACACAGTAACTGCTTTTGATCCTGATATTGGTGATAATGGAAGAATATCATATTCATTACTTGAAAATTCTAAAAACGGTTATTTAGCATCTGTTCTAAACATAAACCCTGACAATGGCGATATTTGTACTTTGCAGTCATTTAATTATGAAGAAATAAAAACATTTCAGTTTAAAGTTCAGGCTACAGACTTTGGTGTTCCTCCACTGAGCAGTAACGTGACTGTGAATGTTTTTATTCTGGATGAGAATGACAACAGTCCAGGGATTCTTGTTCCCTATTCTGAGCACGGCTCCATTCACACTGAGAACATTCCATATTCTGCTGAAGCAGGCTACTTTGTGTCCAAGATCAGAGCAGCAGACTTCGATTCTGGATATAATGCACTGCTTTCATATCACATTTCTGAACCCAAAGGAAACAACCTTTTCCGGATCGGAACCAGCAGCGGAGAGATCAGGACTAAGAGGAGAATGAGTGACAATGATCTGAAAACTCACCCACTTGTCATTTTGGTCTCTGATCACGGAGAACCCTCCCTGTCAGCCACTGTTTCTATTGATGTTGTGGTTGTTGAGAACACAGGAGACATTAAGACTCAGTTCAAACGTGCACCTATAAAGGATGATAGTTTCTCGGACTTAAATATATATTTGCTGATCGCTATTGTGTCGGTTTCAGTGATATTTTTATTGAGTCTGATCAGTTTAATAGCTGTAAAATGCTGCATGACATACGGCGGATACAGTGCTCCAGTGATCACCACACATCCTGATGGAAGCTGGTCTTACTCCAAATCTACACAGCAGTATGACGTGTGTTTTAGCTCGGACACACTGAAGAGTGACGTAGTGGTTTTCCCAGCGTCACTTCCCCTTGCAGATGCTGAATCGATCAGTATAAACTATGCGGACACTTTTAATAGAACGCAAAGTCTTCCAAGCAAAGGAAAGGTAAGAATTAAGAGCAATTTACTGTTCGCTCAATAGTCTTATTATTACTTCTACGTTAAAGGTATCAAAAGTTTTTGGAAGTAAATTTTATCTCATTTTTTTGCATCACCATGTATTAAGTGTTTATACCTCGCTAGACAATGCAACAATAAAATGATGGTAATTTATTCAGCGTAACGGTTTAACTAAATCTTATTCTGTACATTCATTAAGGTTTTCATAAATTTTCATGCGTAATAATTTGGGATTTATTTAACATACGATGTAGCGTCTGTCCCTGTCCATGGTTCTGAAGTCTTCCAACTTATCTATCTGTTTTTATTTTGTGTGTGTGTGTGTGTGTGTGTGTGTGTGTGTGTGTGTGTGTGTGTGTGTGTGTGTGTGTGTGTGTGTGTGTGTGTCTGGGTACATAGACACTTTTTTTCATTCTTTCTTTCTTTACTTTCTGACTGTCTGAATGACTGAGTCACTCCCTGACTTTCTTACTGATAGACTTATTGACTTACCGCTTCACTTCAGTTTTCATTTTTTTTAATTGTATGGCATATATTTCCCCACACGATGTCGCTATCTTTCCACTCTGAATAACCTACATCCTAGCCTCGCCATGCTCCTCCTTTTAACGTAAATGGGCATGTCCTCAGTCCGGCGCTTTGTTCTGGATACGCCATTGTATACAGATGCAGTTTTTGGGTCGTTTAAATTGACGCTTGCTTTCAACTATATGGATTTATTTTCATCAATTCTCGGTGTTGATGTAAAATGGCCTCAACAATGGCAGACAAATTTTTTATCTGGCTGTGGTTTTCACTGCTTCTCTGCTGGAGCATCGCGGAGGGACAAATCGTGTATTCCTTGTCAGAGGAGATGAAGACTGGTACTGTAATCGGAAATATATCTAAGGATTTAAATATTAATATAAAGGACTTTGAACAACGTGGACTACAACTCGTTTCGGCAGAAAATATAAGGTATTTCGATCTGAATATGAAGACGGGTGTTCTTCAAGTTAAGGACAGAATAGACAGAGAAGCGCTGTGTGAACAGAGGACGAAATGTTCTTTATCCTTGGAAATTATTGTCCATTCGCCTTTAAACATTTATCGATTCGAAGTGAACGTTTTAGATATTAACGACAATCTACCGACATTTCGATCGTCTGTGATGAACTTAAATATTGTTGAGTCAGCGTTTCCGGGAGAGAGATTCCCGTTACCAAATGCGTTTGACGCAGACATAGGCAGTAACTCAGTAAAGACTTACAAGCTAAATCAAAATGATCATTTCTCCCTGGACGTGCAGAGCAGCGGAGAACAGAGAATGTCTGTTGAATTGGTGCTGCAAAAGTCGTTAGACCGAGAAAGGCAGTCTCTGATCCAGCTAACTTTAACTGCTGTAGATGGAGCAAAGCCTCCTGCATCCGGGTCGTTGAATATTATTGTGCATGTTGAAGATGTTAATGACAACATTCCGGTTTTTAGTAAGTCTCTGTATAAAGCTCGCATACAAGAAAATGCACCTGCTGGTTCCGCTGTAGTTACAGTGCACGCAAGTGATTTGGATGAGGGCCTTAATGGTGAGATTGTTTATGAGTTTTATAAACAGGACAACGAGCAAGATATCAGTGTGTTTTCTATAAATGCAGAAACGGGAGACATCACGATTAAAGGTCAGCTTGACTATGAAAAAAAAAGCGCTGTTGAAATTCGGGTCCAGGCTAAAGACAAAGGACACAAGCCAAGAGCTGCACACTGTAAAGTATTAGTCGAAATTATTGATGTCAATGACAATATACCAGAAATATCTGTTACGTCTTTAGTAAACACGCTGAAAGAGGATGCTCAGCTTGATACAGCTGTCGGCATGATAACGGTCATTGATAAGGACAGTGGTAAAAACGGTCAAGTAAACTTGAGAATCACTGGATCTGTTCCATTTAGGGTACAGAATTCATATAAGAATAATTACATATTAGTTTTAAATGGTCCTTTAGACAGAGAAATCACATCCAAGTATAATATTACTATTACCGCTGCTGATGAAGGAACTCCATCACTCTCCAGCACCACATTAATTACTGTACATGTTTCTGATGTAAATGACAATGCACCACATTTTCCAGAATTTGTAATCAATATATATTTGAAAGAGAACAGTCAGGTTGGATATGTTATTCATACGGTGTCTGCTTTTGACAGTGATGTTGCAGATAATGCAAAAATATCATATTCATTTCTGCAAAGCTCTAACGATATTTCTGTTTCATCCATGGTAAACATAAATAGTGACAGTGGAGAGATTTACAATTTACAGTCATTTAATTATGAGGAAATTAAAACATTTCAGTTTAAAATTCAAGCCACGGACTCCGGTGCCCCCCCACTGAGCAGTAACGTGACTGTGAATGTTTTTATCCTGGATGAGAATGACAACAGTCCTGGGATTCTTGCGCCCTATTCTGATCATGGCTCCATTCACACTGAGAACATTCCATATACTGCTGAAGCAGGCTACTTTGTGGCCAAGATCAGAGCTGTAGACTCTGATTCTGGATATAATGCATTGCTTTCTTACCACATCTCTGAACCAAAAGGAAACAATCTTTTCCGGATTGGAACCAGCAGTGGAGAGATCAGGACCAAGAGAAGAATGAGTGACAATGATCTGAAAACTCACCCACTTGTCATTTTGGTTTCTGATCACGGAGAACCCTCCCTGTCAGCCACTGTTTCTATTGATGTTGTGGTTGTTGAGAGCACAAATGACATAAAAACCCAATTCAAACATGCACAGACAAAAAAGGACAGTTTCTCGGATTTAAACACATATTTGTTGATTGCCATTGTGTCAGTTTCGGTGATATTTCTATTGAGTCTGATCAGTTTACTAGTTGTGAAATGCTGCAGGACAGATGGCAGTTTCAGCAGATACAGTGCTCCAGTGATCACCACACATCCTGATGGGAGCTGGTCTTATTCCAAATCTGCACAACAGTATGATGTGTGTTTTAGCTCAGACACACTGAAGAGTGACGTAATGGTTTTTCCTGCACCATGTCCACCTGCAGAGGCAGAGTTAATAAGCATAAATGAAGGAGATACTTTTAACAGACCACAGACACTTCCTACCAAAGGCAAGGTAAGAATGAATTAGTGGGTTACTGTTTTGCACAGATGTACACCTCATATAATTCTCAGCAGCTAAACTTTGATTAAAAAGAATGATCTTATTATAGCAGTTGATTGTTTGTAGACGAGTGCACTTGTTATTTTAGCAATAGTAGTAAAACGTGCTTCTTTGCATTTCTTAGTAAATCTACTGTTATAAAAAATATCATTGCTTTCATTTTTCATTTTGTTTGAGTAAAAGAGAAGTATGCAAAAATAACTGTAATCATACCCAATAAATAGTTTGCACAAATCTAGTGAATTGCTCAAAACTTTTCTGCTTATACAGACACATATCATTAGATAGTAACTAGCTCTAATTAGTTAGTAACTAGCTCTAATTAGTTAGTAACTAGCTTTAATTGGATAGTAAATAGCTCTAATTATATAGTATAGCAGCTCTGGAAATATTAAAAGTGGGTTGATYATTTTCCCATAGAGCATTAAAAACATTTCATTCACTTGTAAATCCAGTTTCATTAAGTAGCACTGTGCCAACCTATGATGCATATAGAAAAACAGTAGAGGAATGTTATGCATGAACTTTTCATTGACGCATACAGGCATTTGGGAAATGGAGGAAAAGACAGAACAATCATTTGGACCTGGATTTGGTTGTAGTTATAATTTGATTGTTTTAATCATATATATAAAAACACACGCATGACATTAAAGACTGTTGTCGTCCACATGATGTCACTAGCCTTCCACTCTACATTATTGCCCGTCTTTACTATGCGCCGCCTTTCCCTTTCTGCTGCCCGAACGGCATTGTTTAGAATACGCCATTGTGCTCGGGTGCTGTTTAAACGCAGACAAGAGACATATTCTGAACTACGAGAATGGATTTGTATATTTTTTTAACAGAGCTTTTGTAACGAAGTGAAATGGCTGCATCGCCGGGTCGAGGATTTCAGGCGTGGATATGTTATTCACTATTGATTCATTTCTGGAGATGTGTGAATGGACAGAGTGTTTTTCACATATCGGAAGAAGCAGCCCCAGGCACACCAGTCGGGAATTTGGCAAAGGAATTAAATTTAAACGTTCAGGATCTCGAGAGCAGAGGATTCCATATTGCTACGGAAGCTTATAGCAGGTATTTTGATCTTAATCGGAAGACTGGTATTCTCAGTGTTAAAGAAATACTTAACAGAGAAGAGCTTTGTGAACACAACACGTTCTGTTCTATAGCACTAGAAGCTGTCGCTAAGTCACCGGTGAATATTTATAGGTTCGAAGTGAACGTTTTAGATATTAACGACAATTCACCAGTATTTCGACAGACAGAATGGATGTTAAATATTTCAGAGTTATCTTCTTCAGGGGAGAGATTTGCATTACCAAGCGCGTATGATGCAGACGTGGGAAGCAATTCAGTAAAGAACTATAAGATGAGCCAAAACGAACACTTTTCGCTGGATGTACACAGCGGAGAGCAAGGTGTATCAGCCGAACTAGTACTGCAGAAAACTTTAGATAGAGAGAAACAGTCTGCTATCCACATCACATTGACTGCTGTGGATGGAGGAAAACCACCAAAATCTGGAAATATTCCTGTTATTATAAATGTAGTAGATGTTAATGATAATGTCCCGGTGTTCAGTAGATCGCTGTATAAAGCTCGAATTAGCGAAAATGTCTCACCAGGTACTCCCATGATTACTGTGCATGCCACTGATTTGGATGAAGGCGTTAACGGAGAAATTTCATATACGTTTGTTAACCACGACAGTGATAAACATCTTAGTGCATTCTCAATAAATTCAGAAACCGGCGAGATTGTAGTAACAGGGGTTGTAGATTATGAAAAGAAAAATGCGTTTGAACTTCGTGTCCAAGCAAAGGACAAAGGTAATAACCCAAGAGCGGCAATGTGCAAGATTCTTGTAGAAATAATTGATGTCAACGATAACGTTCCAGAAATATCCGTGACCTCATTAGTTGACACTATTAAGGAGGATACGCCGGTTGACACAATGGTGGGAATGATAACTGTTGTCGATAAGGATGCCGGTAAAAACGGCCAGGTAACACTAAAAATTATTGGATCTGTACCATTTAACATTCAAAAGTCGTATAAGAATTTTTATACATTAGTTGTACGTGGACCTCTCGACAGGGAAAGTGCATCTCAGCATAACATCACTATCACGGCTGCTGATGAAGGAACTCCGCCTCTCTCCAGCACCACTGTCATTACTATACAAGTCTCTGATGTTAATGATAATGCGCCATGCTTCAGTGAGCCCATTATTAATGTATATGTAAAAGAGAACAGTCAGGTTGGAGATGTTATTTATACAGTACTTGCTTTTGACAGTGATGTTGCAGACAATGCTAAAATATCGTATTCATTGTTGCAAGGCGCTAAAGATGTTCCTGTTTTAGCTATGCTAAACATAAACCCTGAAAGTGGAGATATCTACAGTTTACAGTCATTTAATTATGAAGAAATAAAAACATTTMAGTTTAAAGTTCAGGCTACAGACTTTGGTGTTCCTCCATTGAGCAGTAACGTGACTGTGAATGTTTTTATCCTGGATGAGAATGACAACAGTCCTGGGATTCTTGCTCCCTATTCTGACCATGGCTCTGTTCATGCTGAGAACATTCCATATTCTGCTGAAGCAGGCTATTTTGTAGCCAAGATCAGAGCTGTAGACTTCGATTGTGGATATAATGCATTGCTTTCTTATCATATCTCTGAACCAAAAGGAAACAATCTTTTCCGGATCGGAACCAGCAGTGGAGAGATCAGGACTAAAAGGAGAATGAGTGACAATGACCTGAAAACTCACCCACTTGTCATTTTGGTTTCTGATAATGGAGAGCCCTCACTGTCATCCACTGTGTCTATTGATGTTGTGGTTGTTGAGAACACAGGAGACATTAAGACTCAGTTCAAACATGCACCAGTAAAGGATGACAGTTTCTCAGATTTAAACATGTATTTGTTGATCGCCATTGTGTCAGTTTCAGTGATATTTTTACTGAGTCTGATCAGTTTAGTTGCTGTAAAATGCTGCAGGACAGATGGCAGTTTCGGTGGATACAGTGCCCCAGTGATCACCACGCATCCTGACGGAAGCTGGTCTTACTCCAAATCTACTCAACAGTATGATGTGTGTTTTAGTTCTGACACACTGAAAAGTGACGTAGTGGTTTTCCCTGCGCCATTTCCGCCTGTAGATTCTGAATTGATCAGTATAAATGAAGGAGACGCCTTTAACCAAACACAAACACTTCCTGCTAAAGAGAAGGTAAGATTCTACGGATTTAAGATACAAAATGTATCCTAAATTCTTCTTTACTGTTAATGCCGACTATTGCTGGATGAAGTTTGCGTTGAGTGGTCTGTCTCATGTTTACTGCTACATTATTTTACTGTTTTATTTTAAATATGCTCAGTGTCTAATTGAACACTTAACAAATATAACAATTTATTTTATGCATCTTAATATTTATTTAAAAATAATAACAGAACATAACAGCAACAAACAAACCGCAATAATTATTTACAAATAATCAAACAATAACGTAATTATTTGTGTGTTTTAAAAGCTTCTTAATTTCTTGTTTGTCTTTATTTTGTCATGAAATGTGTAAAATGCAGGTAATATTTTAGTTTTCGTGGAGATTTATATTGTATTTTTTTCATGGAGGAAAAAGGAAAATATATATAGCGTTTTGTCAAAGCACACACACACACACACACACACACACACACACACACACACACACATATATATATATATATATATATATATATATATATAAGATACTGAATATTTTGACATTAAACACCTCATGGTGTCGCTATAGAATTGTTGCGCAATCAGTCTTGCTCCTCCTCATGCACCGCTTCTGTGCTTTGTTTCACATTCCTGATCAAATTGGATCTCACGAGAAGATCTTTCACATTGGCAATGCTAAGTGATTATGTTCGAGTACCATTTCAGTCATTTTGTTCCACTGGATTGGACAAAAATTATGCGCAATGGATAACCGAACGGAGTGCTCTTTCTTTCTTATTGTTGTGATTTTTATAACAATCGTGGACCTTGCTGTTGCTCAGATTGCTTATTCGGTATCAGAGGAGGTAAATACGGGGACGATCGTTGGAAATATAGCAAAGGATCTAGGCCTAAACATTCAGGAATTGGAATCACGGATGCTTCACATCATTTCCACGTCTGGAAATAAGCATTTTGAGGTTAATCTGAAAACAGGGGCATTGTACGTCAACGAGAGACTGGACAGAGAGGCGCTTTGCTCTGCCTCCCCACAGTGCTCCGTGCATTTGGAAGCTGTTGTTAATAATCCGCTGAATTTGTTTCGCATCGAGGTGAATATACTAGACGTAAATGACAACTCGCCTTTGTTTCGTGTTAAGTCAAAGCATTTTAATATATCAGAATTTGCTTTTGTTGGCGACAGATTTCAGCTGCCGAGAGCTTCAGACCCTGATGTGGGTAGTAACTCGCTAAAGGGCTACAAGCTCAGTCAAAATGAATATTTTTCTCTGGATGTACAAAATAGTGGAGAGCAGACTGTATCTGCTGAATTAGTTTTACAGAAAGCTTTAGACAGAGAGAAACAGCCTGTAATACATCTTTTTCTAACCGCAACTGATGGAGGAAAACCTCCAAAATCCGGTAAATTGCAGATAGTGGTGAATGTGCAAGATGTTAACGACAACTCCCCGGTGTTTAACAAATATCTTTACAAGATGCGTATTCTCGAAAACTCCGCTATTGGGACAATTGTGATTAACCTGAATGCGACAGATGCAGACGAGGGAGTAAATGGTCAAATAGTATATTCTTTAGTTAACCAGGATAGCGACGAGAAAAACAATGGCATTTTTAGCATTGACTCTGTTTCGGGGGAGATTACGGTACAGGGCACGGTCGACTTTGAGACGCAAAATGCGTACGAAATTCACGCACAGGCTAAGGATAAGGGACTGACTYCTAGATCCGCGCATTGTAAAATATTAATTGAGGTGGGAGATGTGAACGACAACGCTCCTGAAATCACGCTCACATCTCAGATAAATGTTGTCGCGGAAAACGCCAAAAAAGATACTGTTGTTGCTTTAATAACAATATCTGATAAAGATTCCGGGAAAAATGGTAATGCGCGCGGAAAATTAATCAGCGGAGTTCCGTTTAAATTGAAGTCTTCTTATAAGAACTATTATTCTATTGTGGTGGACGGGCCTTTAGACAGAGAAAGCGAAGCTCAATATAATGTAACAATTATAGCGATGGATGAAGGAAGTCCTTCACTATCTAGTACACGAGTTTTCACAATTCAGGTGTCAGATGTAAATGACAACGCGCCACATTTTATAGAGCGGATAGCAAATGTATATGTAAAAGAAAATGTCCCAAAAGGGCAGGTTATTCACACTCTTTCGGCTATTGATCCAGATTTAAACGATAATTCTAAAATAACTTATGAATTATTAGACTCTCAAAGTTTCCCCCATGTGTTTTCTAAAGTAGCTATAAATGCTGATAATGGGGAGATACACATCCTTACGGTCTTTTAACTATGAAGAATTTAAAACATTTCAGTTTAAAGTTCAGGCCACAGACTTTGGTGTTCCTCCATTGAGCAGTAACGTGACTGTGAATGTTTTTATCCTGGATGAGAATGACAACAGTCCTGGGATTCTTGCTCCCTATTCTGATGATGGAGCTGTTCACACTGAGAACATTCCATATTCTGCTGAAGCAGGCTATTTTGTGGCCAAGATCAGAGCTGTAGACTTTGATTCAGGATATAATGCATTGCTTTCTTACCACATCTCTGAACCAAAAGGAAACAACCTTTTCTGGATCGGAACCAGTAGTGGAGAGATCAGAACTAAAAGGAGAATGAGTGACAATGACCTGAAAACACACCCACTGGTCATTTTGGTTTCTGATAATGGAGAGCCCTCTCTCTCATCCACTGTCTCTATTGATGTTGTGGTTGGTGAAAACACAGACGTAATAAAGATTCAACCCAAACCAGTAAAGGATGACAGTTTCTCGGATTTAAACATGTATTTGCTGATTGCTATTGTGTCAGTTTCAGTGATATTTTTACTGAGTCTGATTAGTTTAATAGCTGTGAAATGCTGCAGAACAGGTGGCAGTTTCAGCAGATACAGTGCCCCAGTGATCACCACACATCCGGATGGAAGCTGGTCTTACTCTAAGTCTACACAGCAATACGATGTGTGTTTTAGTTCTGATACACTGAAAAGTGACGTAGTGGTTTTCCCTGCGCCATTTACACCTGCAGATGCTGAACTGATTAGTATAAATGAAGGGGGCACCTTTAACCGAACACTAACACTTCCTAATGATGAAAAGGTAAGATCCTTGTCAAAATAAGATTATTTAGAAATTGTTGGATACATGTCCTTAGTTTTCAATCAGGCTCATTCTTGTGTTTATTTACTATCACTTGATTCTTCCCATGGATTATATTCACAGCATATTACTATTTGTTGGTTTTGCTCTCCATGGTTCTGAAAACTGTAGTCTCAACTGCCATGCATTTCTCGTGCTCTGACTGTTCTTCTTAGGTAATGCAGACAACCTCTGCTTTAAAAATTTTTTTCTGCATACATCTGTGAGATGTTTTGTTGAAATGCTATACAGTGATATCATCACCAGTTGTCTGAATTGAGTTTTTTTTCTGTTTTGTTGCTTTGAGAATTCACTCTCTCAGAGTGAACCACCTATGTACGGTTAATTTCCCCCCTGTGTGTGTTTTTTT
>QMIH01001657.1:37275-54345 GCA_003987875.1 Clarias batrachus | reverse complement strand
GCGCGTGTGTGTGCATGTCCAGGTGTCATTTTGTGCATTCATGTGGTGATAGACACAAAAACAACAATAAAAAGCTAGGTGCTCAGATATCCTGTGATGTGTGTAATTGATGAGATTACAGGCGTGTCTTTTACATTTTTCATCTCAAATTGGTGTAAACAATTGACAAGTCATGCTGGAAAAATTTGGTAAATATCAGATGCAATGTCACTTTGAATGAATGGTGTTTATTCTTTGCTCTGACATCTTAGTGTGGCTTAGGAATGTGTTATTTTTTTAGGCCTTTGGAGAATTGCAGTATGCTTCAATGTTACCTGGGTTTTAACCCACTCTTTACCTAGGCTACAGCCCTGAAGTACAACTTTCAGGGTAAACCTTTGCCCTTCCATTACTGTATTGTAAAAAATAAGTAAATAATCTTTTTCCCCCTCCGAAATGGTGGGTCTAACACCTGCCAACATAATAATAGCCCATAAATATAATAAACCATAAACAAAATATATACAGTATATGCAGTTTTCCATGTAATAATCCCACAAAACATAAGAAATTTCCCATGAACTTTATAACAGTTAAAATGTATTTTAAACATATTATTTTTGTGGGATAATTTCATTAAACCCTTAGAAGCTTGTGGTTTATTTATTATTACATTAAATGCTGATGATTTCGATTGCATTTGTAGTTTATTACATTGGGTTGTTATTATGTTGGTGAGTATTACAGGAAAAATGCTGGCTCAGAGTTTAGCACTGTTGCCTCACACATAAAGGATCGGGGGTACAAGTCTTGTGTCTCTGTGTGTGGAGGTGGAGTTTGCATGTTCTTCATTTGCTTTGAGGGTTTCCTCTGATGACATGCATTGTAGGCCACATTGCTTGAGGTTTATGGCAGGGTGTGTGTGCGTAGGTGAGCACTTGCACTGAGCTATGGGTTGTCAACTTATCCAGTGTCTGGCATTGTCATTGGTGCACTGATGCTCTGAGAACTGTGGTTAAAAAAGGTCTAAAATAAACAATCTGATATTGATCATTCTACCCGAGGTCCAATCAACTAGCTGGATGGTTCTGTCTGTGTGCTGCCTAGCACATTGGGCAACAGATGTACATCCACCATTTCTACCAGTTTTTTATAGCTTAGGGTTGCCAGCTCAACGCCCAATTGTATCCGAGCACTTGGGGGTGAAGGACCTTGTTCAAGGGTCCAAGAGTGGTGACCCAGGTGTGTTGGCGCGTGAACCAGGGACCTCCTGGTCCGGAGACCAACACCTTAACCCCCGAGCCACCCCGGTACCAGATACACTTTCATGGGTGCATTATTAGCCACACATTTTATTGCCTGGCTGTGTGACATTTCAAGGCACTATGACAGGACAAAATGCCGTATAACTGGCTGTTTGGATCTTCACAAATCTTTAACGCTTCAAAATCTTGAAGAAAAACATACTGCCWTAAATTGTGCCTGCATTTTCTATTTGGTAATGTTAATTAAACTGCAGTATTAATAGCAACCTGTATGTACAGTTTTATAACAATTTTAAAATATATAAATATATGATGTGTTCATAGATCCTAGTGGGGTGTGTTCCTGAATTGTGGCCAGTGTTCCAGATAAAGAGTGAAATTATTCCTGAAAATATATCAATGAGTGAAACAATAAATACTAAAGTAAAAGAATAATAAACATTTGCAGAGAATAATAAACATTTGCATTTGTTGTGTTTTGGGAAATCTTGTGTTTCAGGAAACGCTGATGTGTTTTAAGAAATGTCATTGTGTTTAAGAAATGTGGWTGTTTTGCAAAATGTGATTGTGTTTTGTACTTCAGGGCCACCACAGATATGAATGTACATACACCACACCATGATTCTGCACCAAATTATTTGGGCAGTTGCAGGATGGCTGGSTGATTCATGGTTGTCCGTTTTTTGACAGTCAGGACAAAGGCATCTTGCTGGTGACCTGGTTTGCAGTAGAATGTGCACACTTAACCAGTGCTGCACATAAGCAGGTGAATGAGGACACAGGTCGTATTTACTGATGGTATAGGGGAGGAGAGATAATGGGTAGTGAATGCTTTCAGAGATGCTGTGATTATAACATCCAGTTGTTCCGAGCTGTCTGTGAGGCAGGAACAATAGTGCAAAAATAGGTTATCAGAGATTTTGTGCTCATTAAAAAAAGAGGCACAGAATGCTGACGAATGTGTACTATTGTAGGAAATTGTCACATTTTGTGGCAGAATTTCTAATTATGGAAGAAATGACCTTATATGTGTAATATATTATTGTATTAAGGAGACAGGTTTATTGGGGGAAATGAAGATAAGAGCAGTGTAGGCGAGATACAGCCAAACGCCTCAGCTACAGTACATGCATAGAGGACACACAATGGAAAAAGGGCGGCGGCACWCTTCGTGTTATTGAAATTCATCGATGTTTGCGACAGGTATTTATGAAGGCATAATGAAATGCAAATATGTTAACAAACGTYGATACAAATCGATTTTTTTTCCTGCTATATTTCGCAAATGGAAATATCTATATATATATACATAGGGCGCATTTTATCTTTAAGCGATTTGTCGCTGGTGTGTGTATGTGTGTGTGTGTGTGTGCGTTTGGTGGAGAGGGTGCAGCTCCCCCTCCCCCGCCTGTAGAGTGCAGCGAGCGAGCGCAAAGGAGGAGAGAGAAAGAAAGACGGGGAGAGGCTGCGGCCAACTGACGAGAAACAATACCAGCATCGAAAAAAATATAATTTTAGGAAAAAAAAAATATATATATATATAGGGGCTATAGGACAAAGAAAGCACCATGGACGGAAAAGGAAAATGCCCGTTTAATGTGGAAGCGGAGAGGAGATTCTGGTCTTCTTGCACATAGTCGAGGTGGAAGCGACGGCGCCCTGTTATTTTTGATGCCGTGGCAGGAGCAAGCACACGCCAAGCTCGAAAGGCGGAAAACGTTTTTTAATCCTTCTGCAGATGCTGGGCCAGCTTGAGATGGCTGTTGCGGGGCGATGCAGAAGCATACACGATAGCGTACTTTTTTGTTTTTATCTCGCCGTCGTTTTCCTACTCAGTGGCCTTACCAATGCACAAATTCGCTACAGCATTCCCGAGGAGCTGGAATCCGGGGCTGTCGTCGGAGATCTCGTCCGAGATTTGGGGTTGGACCTTGGAAAGCTCGCGGCTCGCCGGATCAAAATAAACTCGGACAGCGCGCGGCGCTACTTCAACATCAACCACAAAACCGGTAAGCTTTCCGTCAGTGACAGGATCGACCGCGAGACCCTGTGCGAGTTCAGCGGCAGCTGCCTTCTTAGCCTCGAAGTGGTCTTAGAAAACCCATCCGAGACGCACAACGTGGAGGTCGAAATACTGGACGCGAATGACAACGCGCCGCTTTTCCCCAGAGACGAGTATCAGCTGGAGATCTCGGAGGCGGCTCAGCCTGGTGCCAAGTTTCCCATCGAAGGCGCACAGGACGCAGACGATGCCTCCAATTCCGTTCGCCATTATCGCCTCTCGCCAAACGAGCACCTTGCGCTGGAATCAAACAAACCACCTGCCAGTGGAAAGCACATCGAGCTCATTCTGAAGAAGCCGTTTGACAGGGAGATGGTGCCATCTCATCAGCTACTTCTTACTGCTACTGATGGAGGCTCTCCCCCGCGCTCGGGTACGGCGAAGATCAACGTGCGTGTGTTGGACACCAACGACAACGTGCCCAAGTTCGACAGCTCTGTATACAAAGTTAAACTGCGCGAGAATTCGCCCCTCGGCGCTCTGGTGATTAAACTGAACGCCACAGATCGCGATGAAGGGACGAACGGAGAGGTTTTTTATTCCTTTAGTTCATACACACCTGAAAGGGTTCGGCAGATGTTCAGCATGGATTCAGACACCGGAGAGATTCGCGTCAGGAGCAACGTGGACTATGAGGAGACCAACAGTTATGAAATGTACATTCAGGCTATGGATAGGGGGCATGGGGCCGTAGCAGTGCACTGCAAAGTAGTTGTGGAGGTGCTGGATGTAAATGATAACCCACCAGAGATTGTGCTCTCGACTCTTTCGAGTCCAGTGAGGGAGGATGCTCGAGCAGACACTGGGGTGGCCCTGATTAGTGTCAATGACCGTGACTCTGGACAAAACAAACATGTCACCCTCGACATTATTCCTCCTGACCTCCCGTTTAAAATAAAATCATTTCGAAACCACTACACCATAGTCACAGCTGCCTTCCTGGATAGAGAAGCAGTATCGTCATACAATGTCACAATAACTGCAGTCGATGGTGGAACCCCACCGCTGTCCTCTTCAATGACTGTTCGTGTAGATGTGGCAGACGTTAATGACAATCCGCCACGTTTTGAGCAGACATCGTACACTGTGTATGTCACTGAGAACAATGCTCCAAGTGCTCCTTTGTGTGTGGTAAAGGCCACAGATCCAGATGCGAATGAGAATGCACGCATCACATATACCGTCCTTAATGACAACAACCATGGGATCTCTGTGGGATCATATGTGTCTGTTAAACCTGCCACAGGTGAGGTCTATGCCCTGCGCTCTTTTGACTTTGAGAAGTTGCGGGAGTTTCATTTCCAGGTCAAAGCTCAGGACAATGGTGTGCCACCACTAAGCCGAGTGGCAACTGTTTATGTTTATGTCATGGACTCCAATGACCACACACCATGGTTCGTCCACCCAGCAGCAAATGTTTCTCACATGGCTGAAACTATTCTCCGCAATGCMGAGGCAGGTGTGCTGGTGACTCGTGTTTTGGCCTGGGATGGTGATGCAGGGCAGAATGCTTGGCTACTCTACACACTCGATCACCCGCCTGAACTCGACCTGTTCAAGGTGCATGAGCACACAGGGGAGATCCGAACAACACGTCGTGTTGTTGAGGACAACTCTACAGTTTTCAGCCTCACAGTGCGTGTGAAAGATCATGGAGCGCCACCACGGTCTGCCTCTGCAACCATTAATGTGGCTATCATGGAACTACCCCCAAAAGTGACTTCTGACCCTAAACGCATTATTAGACCACATGGAACTCTTATTTTCTCCAGTGTTACACTATACCTCATTGTTGCTCTCACTGCCACCACCTTTGTGTTCTTGGTGACCGTTTTTGTCCTTGCCATTGTGCGTTGCCATGCCTACTGCAGCCAGCCTGATGCATGCTCCTGTTCACCCTGCTGTGGTGGATCCAAGAAGAAGGCACCGAAAGAGGGTGGAGGAAATGGTGGTGGGAGTGGTGGAGCTTCAGGTGGAGGTGGTGGAGGTGGTGGAGGAAACCAGCAGCAGCAGCAAGCTGTGGCTCTACGAAGGGACCTTAAAGTAGAGCCACACTATATTGAGGTTCGTGGAAATGGATCTCTGACCAAAACCTACTGCTATAAGACTTGCCTGACAGCCACTTCAGGAAGTGACACTTTTATGTTTTATAACATGGGACGACCTGTGAGTGGAACCTGGGGCTCAGGGGCTGAGCGTTTCTTCACCAGTCAGAGTGGGCAGTTTGTCCGCCGACTTAGTATGCCCGATGCCACCGCCATACAGGTGTGTGCCACACCCACATTTGTCTGAGAGGCATTGTTTTCTCTGTCAGTGGTCTGTGTGATTTTTTTTTATTTTCATCGTCCTTTTATGCCTTGTGGGCTATAATTACTGCTTAATTTAGGTATTTAATTTTCTAACAAAATGCTAGCATATACAGTATATTACATGACTATAACATGAATGTGTGAACACTTTGTGTCTGAGTCTGATTGAAGTGGCATGCTTAAGTATTCTTCAAAGGATTTCAGCATCCATTATACATCATTTGTATTCTGTATTCAAGAAAAAGCACCCTCAACCTTCTCATGCTTGTGCTTGGATTCTTTTCCTCCCTCCCTTACTCGTTCTCGTTCTCTCTTGTTCTCTCTGTTTGCACTGCAGTGCAGTCTTCAGTAGCAGTACAGCTGGGTGTGTTATATTTAGAGGTGAGAAATGCAAGCAACACCCCAGATTTTCTGTTCTCACTCTTAACACTTCAAGTAGCACTGTTCCAGTCACTGTTCTTGTCCATCTTCTTAAAGGGAATGTGTGATTGAATTATGATTAGCTATTTAACCTTCTGATGAAACTACAACTGGGCTGATTTATTGTTGAAGATCAACATGAGCTGGTACAATTATGCTAAAATAGTTGGTGGTATTCTATTTCACCATCCTCATTAGCATCAGTATTCTATTCATGTCTACGTAATGTTGCTTCAGTGTTCATGGTTATTGTTAGTGATTTGGTCCTTCTTACACCCTCATACTATTGTGCAGATGCTTCCTTGAATTTTTCTTGAGCAAGATGTTTTGGCATAAAGACAGGTTTTCAACCCACAGTTTCACAATTCTACATGTCCTCTTGCATCTGTTTATATTTATTGATTTGCTATATGCTTATATGGTAAGCCATAACAAGAAAGTGGTAGTTGGTAGGAAGAAGTAATTATGGGTTGATGCCTGTCTCTCTCGTTAAATGCCAGTCATGTTTGTTCTCTCTGTGTAATTTAGTGCTGATGATGTGTGGGTCCGTGTTGCTACCAGTTGATTTGGTCTTTTGCTGTGGAAATAGCGAAGGGAAGTAATGTGATTGGCTGGTGCAGTGGTATGAGTGCTGTATCTAGGCGAGGTGTGTCCACTTGGAAGAGAGAGAGAGCATTAGCAGGAGAAAGAACGAGAACAGAGAGTAAGGGCAAAAAGATCAGATTGAAGGTGGAGTTCTCCTGGAGATGTCTCCTCTCTTCACCATATATATGAAACTTTTTGTATTTCCCCTTTTACATACAAAATGGCAGTAAAATGTAGTGTGTTTGTTTTGTATTGTAAATTGCATGGAAATATTAATTTGTTTGTATAAGTTATAAATCACTCTGGTCATGTGCACAAATTTGTTTTGAAGTCTAAAAGCTAAAATTGAGGCTTCCTGGCACTAATAGCAAATATCTTATTAAGTCATACAAAGGCAGCACATCTTTTGAGAGATAGAGTATGTACAGTGGGAATGGGTTTTATATCACCATCCATTTGCTAAGGATGCACTTAAATGAACACATTAAATTGCGGCCTCTGGCATTGTTGTGTAGTGTATTGGTTTTGAACAGAAATGGTTTAGTAATGGCCGGTATTGCGAAATCTGTTTGCTTTATAAAACACAGAAACCAACATTACATATGATGAATCTGCATTGTGTTCATGTTACAGGTTCATAAATGCAATAAGTTTTGTCCACATTTGTTGAGATACAAGTGTAAATAAATCTGAAAATGATAAACAGCCCCTTTCTTTTTACGAAATAGATTGGAATTCACTGTTTATGTGTGTTAGAGACAGAAAGTGTGGCCTGGAAGCAGAGATTCCATTCTCATAAGAGCTACTCCTATCATGAGTTATCAACATTATGTTATCTTTCACCTAATGAATTTTTACATATATTTCTTTTTGCAAAGAAATCTTTAATGCTGTTATGATATATTAGGTTTTACTGGTCATGTGGATTTTTCTTATGCAAACTTTCCAAGCCTTTCTGAAATGGATTGGCTCTTTTAATGAGTCTATGACCTTGCCAATATTGTGTGTGTTTATGTTTGTGTCTGTGTGCATGAACTAACCCTGTTTTCTGCAGGAAAAGAATGAAGATATCACTGCAAGCATACTTTATTTTGYATTTTGGCACGCAACCAAACAACTAAACCACTGATATATAACCTTTCTTGTTCTTTTTCTTCTTCTGTTTCTTCTTCACTTTATCTATATTTGCTGTAGCCCAAGCCTCCCGGTGCAGACTGGAGATATTCTGCTTCTCTCAGAGCAGGAATGCAAAGGTAGGACTATTAAAATATTCTTTACTTGACACACAGCTTGTTAACATTTAGATGCATTTTGATCACAATAGCACTAGCCTTAACCCCTCTTCCCAACATCATATCCCTCTATTGGTTTCTATGCAAAAATCCTCTTGTCTACCTTAGAAGAAGATGAAGAATATGTAGATCAATCATTTATGAAACCAAACCATGACAGTCCCTTCTGACCAGTTAGTAAATGTAATGTCAGATGCAAATTGTCTTGACAATGTTTTAATCCGTAGACTCTTTTAGCCTTGAGCAAAGCCACCTATATAATCTTCATGCTACTGAATTAACATGAAAAGACAGGTAAATAAATGATAAAGTCAGTTCACCACAAAATGGTGCATTCTAGCATACAAGTGACAAAGCAGTCTATCAGATTATGCACAGTCCAGTGTGAAATGAGATAAGTGATTCGAGTGGATTGCTCAAGCTGAATGAAGGTCACTGTAATAAGCACAGGGTTGTTACATTTATCTTAATGAGCATAAAGCTTACTGGGATTGCCTGTTCACTCAGAAGTGAGCAGTACTATAATGAGCAAAGTGAAGCTAGGAAACCAGGTCTACTGTTTTACAGTAGGTCTGTKTATTTTAATTTATCGGGGAAAATGCTCTGGGGCAGTAATAAAAGTATACTGTTACTATTGCTGTGATAATAAAGGACACTGGAGACGAGGGACTGAATAGCATTCACACAAATTTTAGCACTCTGTATGAACAGGGGCTATTGTGTTCTCAAGTACAGTATATAAGATTTTGCATGTCTCTTGGGATTTAATGTTATGATGTGAATGCATATGATAAATATGAATATACATATGAATATATGAATATTACACCAGGGTTAATTAGAAGGTAAGGTAGAGATGTCAATCAGTGTAATTGATCTAAATCATCTTGATCTGATAAATTACACTGATTTACATCTGTAAATAAAGTCACTGCTAAGAAGCAGACAAGTATCATGTTTATAAGTCAGTTCCTCCACATTAATTATGGATAAGTCTATGTCAGTGACTCATGGTTTAGAGATCTTAAAATTGCATTCACTTAGACAATCTAAAACCCAACAGATATTAACGTGAACTCATACACTCTGCATGCATAATGCAGAGTGTATGGCAACATTTGTAAAATAAAAAAAAGCATTGATTATGGTCAAGACAATTGAAATAAGAATAGGGAGAAGCTGTGAGATGTGGTGTTGTGTAGCAACAATGACTTCCTAATACATATTCATCAGAAATTGAGAACGAGAGAAAAAGAGAAATAAAATGGAGGCTAGTTAGTACCCTCCCCTCTCGTCACATTCTACAGTCACCCATTCCTTCCTTATGACATTTTATGTTTCCTATTTTATACTACATGTGTTGGAACCATTATGGTCACACAAGTGAAAAAAAAGGTATTTACACAAGCTCCAAATTTTTAATATGAAAGTAATGAGCGGRGTTATTTTTTTTTAGAATTCCATTCCCTATCCAGTGAATTAGCTCATGCTTGTTTGATTATTGTATCAAATATTTGATAATTATAAAAAATATTTTAAGTGCATCATGTTTTTTTTCTGTGCTATTGTGCAACCCTTGGTTTTAGGAAAACAAATCTAAACCGAGACAGCCTTACCTAGTATACAGTACATTACCCCAGTAAATTTTCCTGAAATATAGCTGGTTTACAATATTGCAATGGGATGAACTGACATTTTTAAACTAGTGTTTCAAAGCAATAGTACAATAGCTGAACATTGACCATCTGGGTTGCCTTTTCTGACTAAAATAAGGTTCTGTATAGCTCTGCTTCCCCTCTGTGAATGTAACTCACAGAGATCCATTTTTAGCACACTTCTCTCTTCTGACAGAAACATCATATTGCTTTACACAGCCAAGAAAATAAAAACATGTAATTTCTTCCTGAAAATTAAACACTATACTATTAATAAAACTTTTTTTTTACTAAGAATGGATCATGAAATTGGTTTTGTTAACCAATAGAAATGCCCGTCGCAAATCTTTTTTCTTATCTTTGTGTGGATTTAATCAGAAAAAAGAAAAAGAAAGAAAGAAAAAGCCATATCTATATAATGCATTTACTTCTATTAGCGTTCCGAACATTTACTCAGTCACTTGTGTATACACTACTTTCAGCCTTGGTTTAATTTTAGTAATGCTCTCTGCATCCAGACTACATACAGTGAGCTAAGACTAACCAGGCACAAGGTGCAATTTTGCTTCTATAAACAACAGCAATGAGATTGCATCAAATGCTAGCACTACACAAATCTACATTAGCAAGAAGTTCAATTCTAGTTAGAGTAAATTCAGCTTGCTTTAGAGTGTAGCAATGGTATGTTTACATAAATAATGGTGACATCATGTTTTCCAAGGGTTTTTATTTATTATTACTACAACTGTAATTACAAATGTAATTTATTCATTGCCTCATTATCTTGAATAAGACTACTCTAATCTAATTATGCTGGTTAATTATTTTGATGTAGCGTAGCATTTCACATTATACTTCTTCTATGTGTGTGTGTGTGTGTGTGTGTGTGTGTGTGTGTGTGTGTGTGTGTGTGTGTGTGTGTGTGTGTGTTTACAGCTCAGTCCATATGGAGGAGTCATCTGTCATGCAGGGGGCTCAGGGTGTCCTGGTTCAGAATTGGCCTACTGTCTCCAGTGCCCCTGGTAAGACACCACCCTGTTTAAATCCTTCTTTCCACTAGTTCACCAGAAGGTGAACCCAGTGTGTTTTAGGTTGTATTGGATTTATATTTAATGAGAATCTGCAAATACAATGATGTAAAAAAAAAATCTTAATTGACTGGCCTGTTTTACTTGTTCATTTTAGTTAGCCAGAAGTTATCAGAATTATTACTTCACTGCTGTCTGTATTTCTTTTAATGTGTTTTCTACATTAACTTCTGGTGCTTCCACCATCTTCCCTTCCTTTAAAATACCCAAAATAGCATTGTCTCATATTTCCCTGCAGTTGTTTCTGAATTAGTTAAATAACTCTAAATTGCAGCTGAAAATCACTCTGAGCCCAGGAGCTAGAATGATGATGCATTCTAAATGACACTTGTTTAGAAAACTGAAATGAATACCCTAAAGAATACAGAATGCAGAACTGATTTAGTAAAACAGAATAATGATAGAACTAAGATTGTATTTTTATTGAATTTAATTAAAATATAAAGCTGTGAATAAAAACAGAACAAAATGTTTATAATAAACCTTACAAAAAACACTAATTAAACTTGTTTCATCAGAGTGGCCACTCATTTTTACAATACTGTTAGACTACTCCTTAATTACAATATATTTTCTATGACAGAATTTATGATGCAGTTTAGGCATTGTACTTTTGCCAGTTCAATGCTAATGGTTAACTCTTTATTACCATACAACGGCTACCAACCCTGGAGGCTGAAAGTTAACAAATACTTCCTTCTATATACATAGATACAAGTCAAATACCACTTTTTTTTTGCTTCAAACTATGGCTCATGCAGAGCTTCAATCGTAAAACTGCTATAGGCTTTTCCACATAGTTGAGCTAACGGATGTTTGCGATTGGTTGATGTCATGCTGATTGACTGAATTTATCTGCCATTATGCACTTCTAGGTACAGACAAACAAAGTTGTATCATTGTAAACATCTAAACTTAATACATCCAGTAGGACAAATTCCACTTGGAATGGATTTTTATTAAAGGGCGAAAAATGGATATGTAAATGGAAAACCATAAACAAATTCTTGTATATAAAAGTAAATTTTGCCTTTTTTAATTTTAAGAGTAAGAAGTATCCTCCATTAAAGCTGCTCTTAAAATAAAATTTAGTTACCAAGTTGCTATACATAATAACAGAGGGACCTGTAACCCCTGTAGATGTATGAAAAATTTATGAAAAATGGTAGTGATTGCTCCAGTCATGAACAAATAAAACATGATGCCTACTTCTCATGTAAGGCTATTTCTGATATGGCCTGACAGAAGTGGTGCCGGTTATCTCTAAGAAAGGGAAATTGAAGCAGAAAATAAACAAGACAAACGACTGACAAGGGTTTACACAGGAGAGGTAATCAGGATAGACATGTTTACAATGCTCATACGCACATACACAAATACACACATGCAAACAGTGTGTAACATACCCAGTTACAATAGGGTTGCTAAAAACAAATTAAAGAAAACCCCAGCAGCTATCATGGAACAAATTCTGTAAGATATGCAAGTATGTAAATGTTATTATCCTGTACATTCTGTGCATAGTGTTAAAATGTTAGATTTTTAACACAATCAAACATATTCTCTCCTTCATAGACAATTTCTGTAATTTTTTGGAGAACACTGTCTTTAGGAATTGTCAGTTTGGAATACATTTATTTAACAGATGTATATTTAGTTCTGAGATTAGTGAAACAAGAGAACTATTAATTAACTGTCATGTGCACACAATGCAGTTTGAATTTATTAGTGCACAAAATTAATTTATGGGATTTAGAGAAGTGTCGATCAGTTGACATAATATAAAACAAGAAAGAGAAAGACAGAAAACAGATCAGTGGAAAAAGACTATTTAAATTGAACAGATAAATAAAATATAATAGTTGTATATCTGTTGAAGGAGGACAGGATGGAGAGGGAGGAGAAAATGAGATGTGGGGCATAAAAGACAGACAGATCAAGTGTGAAAGGGAAGCAAGGACAGTGCAATTACTTGGGTTATGAAAGATCAATTTGTTCTAATTAAGTCTGTGCTGATGACCGAGGGAGCAAAGAGTGTCTGAAAGAAATAGCTTTAATTCTCTCTCTCTATCTATCTCTCTCTCTCTCTCTCTCTGTCTGGCTGGCATGGTCATTGATTACCCGCTGAGTTTGAGAATTTACAGCACAGTTCAGATAGAAGAGAAAATATGAAGTGGAATTAGGTACTGTAGGGTGAGTGGTGTGTCAGATCAATGCCAGCGCCAGCTGATATATTTCCCAGAGAGAATAAATGAGTCAGCATTTTTGACCATTTGTTAATGCATAGTGTTGGTTTGCAGATAGTGACCAAAGCTAAGTTAATATGTATTGACACTATTAAAAAAATAAAGAAAAAAAATAAAGAAAAAAGTAGTGATTGATCTTTCATATGTGTGTGTGTCAATGTGCATGTTCCTGTTGAAACTGATGGAAAGAGAAGCCAACACCCAGATTAAGAGAATTAAATTATGAGAAGCACACTTACGTTTCTTTTTTTCTTTTGTTGTGTATAGCATATATATGGGGCAACTGTTTACACAATTTATATTGAGGAAAAGCAGACAGATTTATCCAGAGAGCACAGAGGTGACAAGCTGGGAGAGTGAAAGAGTTGATGAGAAGGTGTGTGCAATGCTGCAATGGCTGCTGTTACTAGGGGGAAAGGGAGGAGGTTTGCAGTAGGACATAACGAGGGCTTAAAGCATTATTCTCCATCAGTATCTTTGCCTTAGCCACTGGAAGAAACAGTTTCCACAGCAACCCTCTCTCAGATAACAGAGAGAGAGAGAGAGGGGTATGGTGCTGAATCACCTAAACAAAAGCCAGGCAGGTGAAATGGGAAAAGTTGGTTAAAGGTCATGAAATGTTAAAGGTCACGTGACAAAGGATCATTCTTTAAATCAAAATTATTTGGATTAAGATCGAACATTATGGGCTCACCAAATACTTTATCTATAAGTATCAGTCTTAAACCTGGAAATTCATAATCATCTAATCAGCTAATCATGTGGTAGCAAAAAAAATATATATATATACTTAATGTTTACATTAAATATCAGCATAAAGATGTGAATAATTCGATATCTGTTACTTTAATTTTACTGTTAAAGTCCTGGGAATTCCACATATAACAGTCCCTAGATTTTACATAGAATGGTGAAAAAACTGTGAATAAATATCTGTTATCGGGGTGGAAATACTTTGTTAATAAGAAATGTCAGGGGGAAATGGTCAGATTGGTTTAAGCAAATATATAAGATATTCTGACAGAAACAATTTTACAACTGGGGTGAGCAGAAAAGCTTCTCAAAACATCAAATTTAGCTGCATGCACTATAATTCACCTACAGGCAAAGACTTACCCAAACCAAGCAGTTAAAGAAAAGTGTCACTTTGTATTTTCCCAGTCTTCTGCTTTCTAGTTTGGCTGAATCTCTGCCCATTACATCTTCAGTTTCCTATTCTTGGTACAAGTACAACCTGATTTGATCTTCTGCTTTATAGCTACCCACCTCAGGTTTTTGATGGGTTGTTCTTAGAAGCTTTTCTGCTCACCACCTTTTTTTTCCAGGATGATTATTTGAGTTGCTATGAACWTACTCTCAGACCAGTTTGGTCATTTCTACGACACTTCTCATCAACAAGGTCTTTCAGCCTGCAGCTGTTTGTTTATTTGTAACAATATTTTGTAAATTTGTTTGTTTTCTGTTCTATAGGTTAACTAATCTGTGCAAATTATAGCGACTGTTGTGTGTGACATCACAGAAGCTAAGCAATTGGTACCAGAGTATCAGGCACCATTAGGTTAAAGTCACAGATATCATATTTCAGACCTCATACTGATGTTTCATGTGAACATGCAGTAAAGCTCTTGAGCTGTATGATTTTAAATAGCTTTGGGGATTTGCAAATTCAGCCACAAAGGCATTAGTGAGCCTAGGTACTGATGTTGGGAAAGGATGCTTGGCATGCTGTCAGCAGTGTAGTTTCAAAGAGGTTCAGTAGAATTGAGGTCAAAACACTGTGTCGGGTTTTTGAGTTCTGCTTCATCATGGAAAATCACATGTTTATAGAAATTGCTTTCTTTACAGGGTCATTGTCCTAATGGAAGAGGATTGGGCAAGTCTCCTTAGTTGCAGTAAAGGGAAATGTTAGCATACAAAGTCATTCCAACAGTCTATTGAAAGCCTGAATATGGTTGTGATAGTCAGATGTCCAAAACCTTTTTTTGCTATACAGTTTACAGTTTAACCAAAAACCAAAACTCAGTTAATAAGAGCAAAACAAGAAAGCAAAGATACTGAGTGATGGAAGTAAGACAGAGAGAAAGGGGTGAGGAGAAAGAGAGGTAGATGGCCATGACYTTTTCCATTATAATGATTTTAAAGTTTCTGTAGGTGTGCTGCCCTATGACTCAGAACTTACATATAATGCGATGTACCAACACATGAGCAAACACAAACAATAATTCTCTTGTGATTCAGAACTCTTGTGAAAAAGCCTGCTCTGAAATCCATCAGAATTATGAGAGTAGCAGTTTATGTCAAAAACCGAATTTTACTTATTCAAGAATTTGATGTACATTTATCAGAAACACTGTCATAAAGTTAAACTTACATTGAATTGAAATGCCATATTGGGTTGCCCATTAATTTATGTGAACTCTGTATTTTTATATTAGCTACACTATATTGCCCAAAGTATTCACTCACCCATCCAAATCATCGAATTCAGGTGTTTCAAAACACTTCCATGGTTGCAGGTGTATAAATTCAAGCACCTACCACTTATACAAACATTTGTTAAAGAATTAGTCGCTTTAAGAGCTCAGTGAATTCCAGCGTGTTACTGTGATAGGATGGCACCTGTGCAATAAGTTCAGCCATGAAATTTCCACACTACTAAATATTCCACAGTCAAGCAATTGCGAATGGCAACAACTCAGCAACGAAGTGATAGGCCATCTAAAATTACTGAGCGGGGTCAGCAGATGCAGAGATGCATCATGCACAGAGATAGGCAACTTTCTGCAGAGTCAACACCTACAGACCTACAATGTGGCCAATGGACCCACTTCAGATTAGCTCAAGAACAGTGTGTGGAGAGCTTTATGGAAACAGTTTCCATGGCCTAGCTGCTGCATCCAAGCCTTAAATTTCCATGTGCACAGAAAAGCATCTGCTGCAGTGTTGTAAAGCACGCTGCCACTGGACTCTAGAGTAGTAGAGACGTGTTCTCTGAAGTCACAAATTATGCTTATCTATCTGGCAATCCGATGGACGAGTCAGAGGTTCGCGGTTTCCAGGAGAACAGTGCTTGTCTGATTGTGTGAAGTGTAGTTTGGTGGAGGGAGGATTATGATGGGGGGTTGTTTTTCAGAAGTTGGGCTCGGCCATTTAGTTCCAGTGAAAGGAACTCTTAATGCTTCAACATACTGTACCACTATATTTTGGACCATTTCATACTCCCAACAGGGAGCATGACTGTAAGGTCCATGAAGACATGGATGAGGAAGTTTGGTGTGGAAAAACTTGACTGGCCTGCAAAGAGTCCTGACCTTAACCCAATGGAACACCTTCGAGATGAATTAGAGAGGAGACTGCGAGCTAGGCCTTCTCGTCCAAAATCAGTGTCTGACCTCACAAATGTGCTTCTGGAACAATAGTCAAAAATTTCCATAAACACACTCCTAAACCTGGTGAAAAGCCTTCCCAGAAGAATTGAAGCTGTTATAGCTGAAAAGGGTGGGCTAACATTATATTAAACCCTGTAGATATGCATCGACGTTGTTACAGCTGAAAGGGGGTGGAGGGGGCTAACATTATATTAAACATTATATAAGATGTTAAATCAATTATGAATATAAATAATCCTCTCTATTAAGCTGTCGCTCATTTCATCCATGGTAACACACACACAAACACACACAACTGGGTTTGTTGGCAGCATGTACCCAAAGCCTGTCTGTAYCATCTGCTGCATTCAGGCATACAGACATATGTGGGTGTGGTCTTCACATATTAAATATTCGCYTTATTAAATACTCTACAACTAACATACTTTTTTATGGACCTAAAAGATTCAGGAATAGTGTATAGAGTGAACATAGAAGGTTGCTTACAGTTCACCTATCCTACCCTTCAACTATAGAAAAAATAAAAACACAAATAAATAAATAAATAGAGATATAGAAATACACCAATATGTGATAAGTAAGAGGTGAGATTGATAGTAAGAGGATGGTTAGTGGATATGCTAGATTGTTAGACCAAGGATTTTTAGAGGAGCTACTAGATATATCCATTAATTGATTTTTGTGTGAAATACAGTCAGAGGAATAAAGAATACAGAGCACACAGTGTGTGCGTGTGAGTGTGTGCGTGTGAGTGTGTGTGTGTGTGTGTGTGTGTGTGTG
>QMIH01001657.1:0-36096 GCA_003987875.1 Clarias batrachus | reverse complement strand
CACACACACACACACACACACACACACACACACACACACACACACGCACACACACACACACACTTACTTAGAAAACACGAATGCACATATATGTCCCTGGATTTTAATAGTATTCATTTTAAAATTAGACTTTATGTATCCTCAATTTCTGTGGTTCTGGGCAAATAAAAGGCCAATCTATGCTTCTGGACAGATATTATTACACTAGGTATTCAGTTAAGTTGTGCTTCTTGGATTGAATCAATTCTTGGACACATATTCTTCTTGGTGATTACTAATATGAAAAAATAAATTATTTCCATCCAAAACCATAATGTATGTAAAAAAACACACATGATTATTGATCTACTTTATAAAGTGTGTGTGTATGTGTGTGTGAGTGTTCTTTATTAAAAAACAAAACAAAAAATATATTTCTTTCTATTTATCTTTTAAATAATTTATTTTTATTTATTTATTGTTTCCTCCTCCCTCTCTTTATCTCCTGGGTCCAATGGGTGAAGGAGTTTTTAATATTTTTAATTATTTTATCTTGTTCTTTTTATATTTTTATTTATTAAAATGCTGCAAAACCAAGAGGTTATCACTTTTTTATACTGGATACTGTGCTTGAACCATCTTTTAATAACAAACAAAATTTGCTACCTATAATAGTTTTATAACATGCAGATGGGTGCATTGACTATCGTAAATTCCCCCTAGGTGTGAATGAATGTATAAAAGTGTGTGTTCTATCCTATCTGGGGAGAACTTTCTGCTTGAGTAAAGATCAAATATATTGTATTGTCTTTAATTTAATAGAAAATTGCTGTAGCAGTTTGCCTTTTTTTTATGGGGAAGAAGAGTGGTTTATATGCTGCAGTGGAATGTGAGCGATGTTCATTCTGCTGTAGTAAGCACAATCTGGAGAGAAATGCTATGAGGACACATCAGAAAAATTCCATCTCTTGCTTGTAGACATGGCCATTCACACACCACTGAACACACTTGATAAGCCCAATATAGGAATAAAGGACTGATTGAGCCCCTTTGGCCTTATGACTTGTATGAGAGAGAGAGAGAGAGAGAGAGAGAGAGAGAGAGAACTCCAACAAAATCACCTATATATATAGATTTACAATGACATAATGAGAAAAAGTTATTCACATCACGGCATGGTGTCTTAGTGGTTAGTACTGTCGCCTTACACCATCAGGGACCAGGTTTAATTCCCACCTTTGTGTGCATAGAGGTTGCATGTTCTCCCCGTACTTGATAGGTTTCCTCCAGGTACTCTGGTTTCCTTCCACAGATGTGCAGATTAGGCTAGTTATCATTCCCAAAATGCCCGGAGTGTGTGAGTGGTTGTATGTGTGTGTTCCCTGTGATGGACTGGCACCCTGTCTAGTGTGTAACCTGCCTTGTGCCCTGGGATAGGCTTCAGGCCGCTGCAACCCTGTATACAGGATAAAGCATTTTAGACGACGAATGAGTGAGTGAAAAAGTGTGGGTGCAAACTGAAAAAGATTTTCAGATTGTGCTAATGTGGTCTGTCTCAATAGGAAGCTCAACTTCTAATTAAACATATCAAATAAACATGATACAGTATTCACACTAATAACAGTGCAGAATATCTTTACTAAATAACATTTAGCCCACTGTTAATGCTGGCTACATGACCAATATTTGTTCATGCTGGATAACATATCCAATGCTAGATGGGTAAATAAAATAAACCAATAGGTGATTGGTTATTATTAGCTATCTCCTGTATCTATTTGTAATTAACAGTTTGTTTACTAACTGTACATAATTGAAATGATATAATTTGCAACATTTTTACAGAGGAATATTCATCTCTTCTTTCAAATTTAGACTCTTTTGAAATGTTCCCACATTGTTTACAATAACGATTGTATTTTGTTATAAAGGCCCATAGTGGCTTCTCACGCACACACACACACACACACACACACACACACACACACACACACACACAGGTTAGTATGTATGCGCCTTTACCTGTGCAGGATCAGAATGAGGCTCCATCACTTTTGCCTATGCACATGTAAACTTTTGCTTCTTAGCCAGTACTGGTTTTGTATTTATTTAAACTTACACATTGAAACGTATACCTTCCCTTCTAAAGCTTTTAAGTTCCAGAAACTCAGTTGGTTCTGAAATGCGTATTTATGCTTCTTACTCTCTCCTTCCTATCAGTGTGTGTTTACCTCTGTTAAAATGTCAGCCTTTCTTCTTTGACCTTTCTGTCTTCCTGCTCTAATGGCTTGCACTTGACATGTACTGTAATCCTGTGCTGTTTGATTCTGATCCATTCTGCACCTTCGCTGTCTTTTACTGTATGCATATCAGTGATTGTTSCAATACAAGACATACTTATATTTGTAATGCAGTATTTATGGCATAGAAAATAAACATTTATTGACAAACCCAAGCATCTATAACATTAACAATCTCTCTCTCTCTCTCTCTCTGGTAGATAATGAGGGTGGTGAGGTGTCTCCTCCTGTAGGTGCTGGTGTGGATAGTAACAGTTGGCATTTTCGGTATGGACCAGGACCAGGCATGCCTCCGCAGCATCTGAAGCCAGGCGAGGTTCCACCTGAAGCCTTCATCATCCCCGGCTCTCCTGCCATCATCTCTATCAGACAAGGGCAGGACGGTGACGAAAAGGGTGACTTCATCACTTTTGGCAAGAAAGAAGAGGCCAAGAAGAAGAAAAAGAAGAAGAAGGAAAAGGAGAAGAAAGATAAGAAGGAAAAGGGGAAAGATGATGATGACTAGAAACAGAAATGCTAAGATCATATGCATATATAAGACAGAGATATCAACAGGGATCATAATAAAAAAAATATTAATAAGGTTAATGGCAGGGAATATTTTCCTCAATTTGAACTAAAACAATTACTTTATGTTGAGTCATGTTGTCTGATTCAACATGAAGAACTTAATTAAGATTTTTCATATTTCTCAGTGCTACAAAATTGGTCTTACATAAGTTGCATAAGTTCATTTGACTGATGATTAGATTATCACTGATGAGGACTTGACCACTCAATTTTCTTAAAAGACAACTATGAGAAATAGGTAGATTGCTGTTGACACTTCTGTCTTATTTATCATTGTAGAATCAGTTTTCTGATCTCAGAAACAAAGACAAAAGACTCATCAAGAATWAAAAAWAWAWAAATAAAAAAGAATGTGAACAAGTTGTCATGGGATACAGATAAGCTTTGAGATTGGAAGCGGAGTGTGTACTGGTGTACACATGGTGCCAATAGCAAATTTGGGTGCCATGTTGTAAAATAAAACTGGTTTACTTTAAAGTGACGATATTAAACTAATGCTTCTGCTTGCTCTGCTCCATGTTTGTGTCTACACTATTGGAGAAGGATTTCAAATCAATAGAGAACATGTGGACATGCTCACTTGACACCCAGCAGCGGTACAAAAAAGCGAACCAATAAAACAGTTGTGAATGATAAAAAGCAAGCACATTATGTTTACCAGCACTCTGTCCCAATCATTATTAACGTATTATCTGAAAAACTAAAATGTAACACTCACGCACATGCTTGTACAGAGTCGAAGGTTACCACTACACTATAGATAGCTCCCCTTTCATTGTGCCTATTTTTTTTTATTTATTTTTTTTTTTTTTGAAGATGCAGTTTTGCCTGAAAAAAGTTATGTGGTTGATGTATGTGATACAGGGCAAAAACAGAGGAACTAGTGTCTGACAAGAGCTGAAAACTAAAAAAGCAACAAAGCCTGGGTGCATGTCGTTGCTACATGTGACTCACCTACAGTAACAACAAAGTATGATTACTGAATAAATGAAAACTTTGGGTAGTGTTGCTTATAGGGGTAGCTTATATAGTTGTACAATACATGTAAAATAAAAACAGTGTTAGTGCTAATGTACAAAAAACAACAACAATCCCCTAAAAACTTTCAGTGATTTGAAGTGTATGCTTTGAATGTTTGGTATCGCTGCCCTTACATTTGTTTTCTATTAAACCTTAGACTCTGACCTTTAACCCTATTTTTGTGCCTGCTTTCTCATCCAATATGGGGATTTGATGTATGGATTTCCTCCTGTACAAAATATCCTTGCCTTTCTACACAGAAGGCTGAGACATGTTCATCTGATGACTTAGACAAATTAGGCCGATTCTTGAGTGTTGTTTCAGCAAAAAAAAAAAAAAAAGAAGTGTTTTTTAAGCTCTTTTTATAAGCTTCAATTGATCTATATTGCATTTGTACAGCACATCTTTTGCTCTCTTTGACTCTCAAATCTTCTACCCTGGCTTTATGCTGTTTGTGTTTTGAATGTTAAATTGGCCAGCTCTAGTCATTGTACTTCAGTCAGTAAACTGAACATCACTGATCTCTGTGCAAGTGTGTGTCACCAGTTAACAGTATAATGGCTGCTGGTCCTCGTATTTCACATTTTGTATTCGTCTAAGGTAGAATGGAGAAAACAGAAGGGCGAGTCAAGGCATAGTCAGAGGGTGGAGTTTAACCAGAGCATGATATGATGTGAATTGGCCAAAGTACTGATTTGCCAGTTTTACCTATTTGAAATTCAGTTTTCCCTGTTGCTTTTGCATTGGAAATTGGACTGAGAAGGTTACTGAATAATTGCAGTACAAAGTCTAGGAATAGACAGACTCCACCCCAGACTCCAATCTTTGCACTGAAAGCTTCATGCTTCTACTCCGCTGGATCCCTTCCCCTGTCTGTTTACGCTGTACAACCTCATGACTTAAATCAATGTCACAATGGCTCAGCTGTGACTGCTGCATGACCTAACCAGAAGGAAACTCTTACTATATAGATATATATGAATATAGATATAGATTGCTATAATTTTGCTATTTTGGTTTATTATTTGTATCCATTACATGCACAAGAGATTTGCATACGCACTGTCTCCGCCAAGCCTTTGTATAATGATATTTTCCTCACCCCCTAAGAGTGTACATCTACCATGTTACTAAGCCTTCTACTTATTTGTAACTGCTTTATAGTGTGATGCCCTTAAAGCTCTTGCTCAATCTTTATTGTTCTTTTGGTTTGGTTTTTGAGAAACTCAAGCAAAGAAAAAAGAAAAAAAAAGTTTGTGTATGGCTTTGACATACTGATCTAACACTTTATTATTGTAACTAAATTACTATGTATGATGACACTATCTCTTTTGCTTCACCTTTTCCTTTTAAGGATAAAAAGCTCAATGAAAATGTAAAAAAAAAAAAAAAAGATGTAAAATACAGTATATGTAGTGTATGCTTGTACCTAGTGAGTGTTCATTTCATCATTCTTTCTCAGTGTCTGGTAGTGGTCAGTAGGTGGTAAAGCACTGTCCAAATGGGCAGGGCTCATCAGTTGTATCTTTTGTACACCTGCTCATCAAACTGTGACAGTGAAATAGTAAAGTCCATTTCTCTCTTTATCTTTTTTATTTCATTTTGATGAACAAGGTGGTACTGTGTTTTGTTTAATAAATCACCAAAAAAATAAATAAAGGTTTCTTTCTTAATAATGTGGCAAATGACCAATACCTCATCTCTTTTTATTTGTGAAAACTCACACACCCTGTATTTAAGATTCTTAAAATGATTGTGCAAAATTTGGACCACAAAGAATAAAACATTGGCAAGATTTAAAATTAAACAAACTTTTTTCATATATATAACTGTATTCAAGTTGTACTTATCTTCTACAGTAATGAGGCTCATACTGCAGTCTGGTTATTATTTATTCTCATATCATCAGTGGTCTCTCCATAATTCTAAAACCAGATATTCTCATAAGTGACATACATGTTATAAATACAAATGCTAATCTTTGTTCATCATTAAAACCACTTACAACTACAAAATCTGACAGATTATTTTTCTTGTTTTGATTGGACAGGACACATAATGTGCATCAGCATCATTAGGAAAAATGTACTACAAGTAGAAGCAACATGTTTATATTTCTCTATTTTTTCTTGATTCATAACCAATGTATTATCTGATCCCCAGATAATAAGTTGAACATCATGAATTCTGCAGTACTGTGGCCCTGGGATGTCTGATATACCAGGCTTAAGACATGAATATTCTCTTCATTTACATTTTAATGGCATTTGGCATCACCCTTTTCCAGAGTTACTTACATTTTTAACTCATTTTACATGTGAGCAGTTGAGGGTTAAGAACTTTGCCCAAGGGACCTTGCGCCAATACCATCAATACCGACCTAACCCCAATAGTCTAAGCTACCCCTGCCCTTTATAACATCATTCAGCAAAATTTTTGGTATTGTGCATTTGCAACTTTGCTCTTTGCTACAGAAGCTAAAACTCACTGCAAGACTATCAGAGTGCTGCATTGGGTTTCTGATGCTTGAACATGGTACAATTTCCCCAGCTTGTAAGCCCTGTATTAACCTTATGCAATGTTGTTTCTAAACAAAGAAACTGTAATATTTGCAATCTTTTTTTGCTATCAATCTTTTAATCCTTCTCTACCAAACATTACATCAGTTCTGSCATGAAGCCAGAGAAATTCATTGCAGCAGCATGATGAGTATGTCTCTGAGCCCGCTCCCACCCTTTCTGTCTTAGAAGTAGCTGAGCTACTGTGTCCTTGTGTAACTGTCTGGTCTCTTGCCGACAACATCCATGGATGTATGAGCATGAGTAAAAAAGAGAGAAGGAGACTGCTCATATGCTAATTGTGTATGTAAAAAAAAAATCAAACACCCTGTCACCTTGTAGGTGGGGTGGGGCATACATGCGTGTGTGGGCATGTTCGTATGTGATCCAGGAGACAGTTTCTATGGTTACCACAGGGATAGAGCAGATCTCTATAGCAACAATCTCCTTGAGCTGCTCAACAGGAGTGGAAGTGAATGTGGGAGGAATGGGAGGGAAGCTGTCCTCTAATATCTGACAAAAACATAGAGCTTAGTGAAGTTCTCACTTTATCATTCTCTCTCGTTTTACATTTTAATCTCTTTCTCTTACATACAAAAACGGACAATAAACGAATGTCAACCTTAAYACCAACAGCCAAAAGAATACCTTAGACATTTTGGTCACATTCAAATATAAAGAGGAACTCACATTATTCTTTAGCTTGGAGCTATTTGATTCTCATCAAGGGTAACAAATAAAATATTATATTAATAAACTGAAACCACACCTCTGTGGCACCAAACACCAAACTGTAGGCAACTTTTCATTGCTTTACAGCGTAATGCTTTCACCGACACCCTATTTCAAAATCCATTAATTCTTTTCATGCTCAAACACAACCTCCAGCAAAACTCTATGTATCAGAAGCAGTTTCTGTATATGATCACTTTTTGTTTTCAAAGCTGTCAACATAGTCAGCAATTTGTTACATTTCTATTTTAATATCCTGTTGAATTAAAATTAGCCATCTGGTAATTTCATGTGTTCAAAAGTACAAACAAGTGCTACAAAAAGTATTATAAATACATAGAGTTTTGCTAGCATTTGTGTATGACATAGCATTTGTTGCATTCAGCTCAGGACATGATTAGGTGAAAGGGTCCTGTAGAGTCTGGGTGAGTGCAGCAGGTTCTTTGGGAGTCCTTTCTGAAGGGCACACAAAGCTATTCTGCTTTTCACCCCAGTGACTCAGCACATGCTTCACACTCAGGCAGCGCTGATAGCAAAATTAATGGTTGTCATAAATCAGGATCAATGTAGCCGTTTCTCAATGTAGCAGGTGCCACAACTGGAGTATAAAACTCCAGGTTAGAGACTTCATGCAGACAAACCTCAGTCAACATGAAGAATAAATAAAATACTGAAAGTATCATTGTGTTTGACTTCTCCTACAACCAGCCATTATTAAAATCACCTGGACACCCTCTTGTGAATGCATGAATGTCTGTCTGTCAACAAGATCACAAAGTATTAAGTATTAATATAAATATCATAGTCACACTTACATGTTTTACTTTCTTCAACTTGTATACATGTTAGACCACAAGTATAAAATATGAAGCTTAACAGTGTGTGACTATGGTTGGAAATAGTGGTATATGTATTTAGATATCACAAACCCATGCTGCCAGGTGTCATAGAGATAAATAATGAGACAGAATTTGTGCTTCAATCACAGAATGAGCAGGTCAGTATGTGAATGTACCCATTGGCTGAATCAGTTTTGGCTTCTTGTTTTTAGTCTAAAAATCTTTAGACGATAACAACAACAACAACAATAATAATAATACATTGTTACGTGCTGTCTTTAGTGGAGAGATTCCGCATCATGCTTAAAGGGAATTCTCATGTCTAGGTCATCAAGGTGATCGGAAAAAAATATCTAATTTATGTGCTGTGGTAAGATAAGCGATGATTGGACTATGGTAATTTACTTTATTTCTAATAAACTATGTAGTATTTTTTACATCTTACATACTAGACCAAAACAGAAAGCAAGCACAAGAAAGAAGAAAAGAATGTTTGTGATGTTGAGAAGATGAGTGGACACAAAGCAGGTGATGTTTCACAAAAACAGAATAAAGAGGTACATGATAACTAAATAAAGTTGGACTTCTTAGTCAGTGCTTCCTGGTTTATTGTGTTTCCTTGTGACCAAGCCAGGATCAACAGTAATGACTAGGTCAAAACAGATACAGTATGCATTTCACTGATGAGGAGATGCAGTGGTAACTAAACAGCAAGAAAAAGCCTCACAATCAATAGCAAACGTAGTAGCAAAACATACACTTATGTACCACTGTTCTACTCAGACTGTTATAATTACTATTCAAGAAGGTACAAGTCTTTTTACAAAACATTGAATGGAGCACTGGAAGTTAATGTAACTTTGTACGTGTACTATTCATTCAGAATCAGGATCAGAATCAGAAAACATTACTGAATCAAAATAACATCTTGGATATGGCATCCAGTAACAAAACCACAAGCAACCACAATATTATGCAATATAAATGATTTAGACAGAATAAAATTAATTTAATAATGTTAGTTGTCCAGTGTTCATTATTGTTTCATTACTTATGTAATTTGTACTCCTGTGGGGATGAAGAAATTTCAGTATCCTTTTTTTTTTTATTTTTTTATAGTGGCTTTATAGTGGCCACTTTATGGAGTGGGATCCTGTATCCCAGTATTCATTGGATATTGCCTATGAAGGACAACTGATGAACCAGCAAAAAGCACATCGTCCCCCAAGGCTCACTGGTGTGGAGGAAAGTGAATGCTAGCCCATCTGGTCCAATACCCACAGAAGACCTACTGTAGCACAAACTGCTGGGAAAGTGAATGCTGGTTATGATAGAAGGGTACAAAACACAGTGCGTCTCAGCTTGCAGGGTATGGGACTGCGTAGTCCTGATGCTGAAAATAAAGGTAAAGGCAATTGAGCATCAGAACTAGACTGTGAAGCAGTGGACAAAGGTGGCCCGGTCTGATGAATCACACATGTGAATGCCTTTATTCTGTTTGTGGTTGAGCTACAGGTGTAATTTTTAAATTAAGAAGTGCACTTGCTAACCTTAAAAGGTTTTTCAAGTCTATCTCAAAACCAAAATAGAGGTGCAAGTAAGTACATTACAATAGGTCTAAAATAAGATGCTATAAATGTTCCTGCTCTGCATGTTTTTGCCCTGAATTCATGTCCTTATATATGATTATCATTTTATACTGCATTAAAATATAGTATATAATGTATATACAGTACACTGCCATTCAGGTTTGGCTAACTGTTATTGTCACATATTGACCATCATTTATATAATATTTTATGTGATTCATTTAGTATTCATGAAGGCATTGTAAGTGCAGAGAAGGCTAATTGGTGATCCCAAATTGCCTGCAGTGTGTGAATGAATGTGTGCATATGTGCCCTGCAATGGATTGGCACCCTTTCCAGGATGTACCCATCCTTATTCCCGATGTCTCCTGGAATAGGCACCRGGCTTCCCCTGACCCTGTACAGAATAATTGGTATAGAAAATAAATGTTGAATGCTTCCATTTAAAGCTGCTTCTCAGATGAGGAAAAATAAGGGGCATGGTTCTTCTCCATCTCTTCATTAGTGAATCTATTGTCAAGCTTGAGGTGTTTATCAGAATTACTTAGACCTGCTTGACAGACATTATTATTCAAGCTGGCCTGGACACAGTGAAAACCAATAATCAAGTAAGTACTGTCTGTGCTAAATCAACCCCCACTAAAATTCTAATGCTTGTGCTAACAATAATGCAGAAAACATAAGATACACAAAAACTGGGAACAAATGAACCATAACCGATAAAGACAGGAGACAAAGAAACTCACCTGGCACTATATAGAAAGACTAATCACCTAAGCAATGTGAGGGTGAATACATGGCTGAGGCACAGTGTATGATGGGAAATGCAGTCCTGAGGTAAACTCCATCATAAACGTCATTGGTGGCTGCCTCTGAATTTTGGTAACTTGTAAATAAATTATGTATTTTTAAGTATTTGTAATCAAAGCATAATACTGTGTTTCACACAACATGCATGTATGCATAACAATATGTAGATAACAATATCTATATACTGTATACCAATTAAACCTGACTTCCTGCCATCTTCTATGATAAACAACAATATTTTAATTGTTATAATTGTAGCAGTAAAACTAAGCAGTGAAAAAGTTAATCTGTTAAAAATACAGAGGCATGGTGACTTAGTGGGTAACACAGTCACCATGCACCTTCAGGGTCTGGGTTTGATTCTCATCTCAGGTCTGTGTGTATGGAGTTTGCGTGTTCTCCCTGTGCTTTGTGGGTTTCTTAATGCCCTAAGTCTCCTGAGATAGGCTTGCAATAGCAAGAGCTAAGAAGATTGCTAAAAATGACTAGAATTGTTTTAGAGCTAACTGGTGCATTATGAAAGCATGGAAATATAGTGGACAACAGAAGAAATGCGGTCAGGAAATAATCACAAATGACCATGAGCATCTACATGCTTGATGAAGTTGCATCAAAAAATCACCAGTTGTTTAACAGTGAAATTACACACAATGAAATGCTGCACCCATCATACATTGTTCCCAATGTACAAACCTTTACAAGCAGTGATCTGGGGTTGCTTTAATTGTTCAGGTATAATTTTATGGATAAAGAAGAGACTACCTTTCAGTAATGAAAGTAGCGGGACTGTTTGTATCCCTACTTGCTTATAGTTTTTTTTTCAAGGGAGCTGTGGCTTTTCAGATGCTATACAGGACAGGTTTTTCATCATAAACAAATAAATAATTTGAATTTAGTTATAGTATAGGCTGTTTCACATTCTAAGGGGAAAATTCGTGAAGTAATTTTTTTTACAAAAACAAAACAAAACCCTTTAATTTGAATAAATGTGTGTGGATTAGCAAATTTTTGGCTAATGAACCAAAATTTTGGCTGGGTTTTACTTTGTCAGCGATCAGGCTAGTTACACATATTTTCAGTTTCACATGCTTCGGATAGCTAGTCAAAACTTGTTTGCATTAGTGGAAAACCAAGCGAAAAAGGTTTACATTTTTTTGCAAAAATTTTGTGAAGACATGAGTATTCATGTGCACCATGAGTCCCAAGAATGTTTGTAACGCTTGTTTGTTAATTACTTGAGATTACACAAACATGGGACTTGTCTGCTGGTGTTATCAAAACTCAAGAACACGAAAGGCACGCAAACAACATTCAATATACTAAACCCAAATGTTTATTATACAAAACAAACACATGCACCTAATACAACTATTTACAACTATATGCAAAATATTTTGGTGAATGGATGTATAGTCCCACATGACTATGTGCATATGGTGACAGACAGATTTTTTAAAAATCTGTTTGGCGACTGGTGAAAATGTTCCAATGGTGAGCAAACCAATTTTGTTCTGCATGCAATGAGACAGAACGATTCACTGTCTTATGCAGACCTGGAAAAACTGAACAAATGTGTATTAACAACAATGCAGAATTGGTTTCCCAGATCCTAGAATGGTCAGCTGACCTTCTTGAGTCACCAAGATTCCTATTGAGATGTGGAGAGAAACCAAAACAACTAATGAGCCAATAAATCATATGGGAACAGATTATAAAGTATAAACACCATATGAAAAATTATCTACAACTTTATAACAACCCATTATGTGTCTGTGCTGTTTCTTCGATGTCTTCAGTTTCAAATTTGAATATTACACAAAGATAACCAGTCTAAGTACAATATACAGCTATATAATATACAGCTTTTATGATTATTTCCTTTTATTAAGCACTCAGAAAAAAAGGACTCAGTGGTACAAATAATGTTCCTTGAAGAACAGTTTTGTACCTTTTCAATTAATGTACTATTAATGGTATGGAAAAGACTTTGATGATACAATTTTTTACCTTTTAATGTACAACTGAATTGAAGGTATATAAGTGTACTAACATAAAGGTACAGAATGCTCTGGACAGTGAGAGAAGTTTAGCTTTTCCTCAGGACAACACTGAGACAAGCTGTTACCATGGGTGTGATTTTAAGTCTTATATAATCTTTATTCTAGTATATAAAACTGATATTATTTTTTTCCTTGTTTTGGTTAGCTTTGTCCAGTTTATATGAAACATTATCTTTTAATGTCACTTACATAGTTTAGGTTAGCATGTAGATGACACTGCTTATAATGTTAACATGCTGTTTTTGTAGCTTAGAAAACATGTTATCTCCCAGTGGCCAAGCTAATTCATTAAKTATATTACAGATGTTCATCAGTATCAACTGTGGTGTTAATGCTCTAATGTATTTCACCCAGTTTTGGATAGCTTAAGCTTAGGGTAGCTATTTGATTAGTTTTTAATGGTACAGAAAATACCTCTAATGATACAATTTTTTACCTTTTAAGATACAACTGAATTGAAGGTACATAACTGTTCTCACATAAAGAGTACAGAATGTCCTGGACAGTGGGAGGAGTTTAGCTTTACCGCAGAACAACACTGAGACTCGAACAGAGGAGAAGAATCCAGAGCTGTCTCTATAGCTTTAGCTTAAGGTAGCTATTTGGTCTAGATTTTGGTTAGATTATGACACTGTTATCTATTATGTTATTTAGCACAAACACTTACACTTCAGGTGGCTAAAATACTGCCGTGTGTAGCTTAAAATTTTCTTGATATTCAGATAAAAAAGAGTACAAGTTGTTGTATCACATTATAAAAGTGTTGTATTTATGCATGGTCATTAATGATTGATGATGATGATAAAGATGATGATGATTATATGCATTTGTTTTTTATTTTATGTGTTATCATGCCTCTGTTATTGTTTTTTTTCTTTTTTTATAAACAATTGAGACAGTGAAAATGATCAGCCACATGTTCGATAGAAAGCAAATGCAAACAAGCAGGCGAGGTACAGACAGCCCATCACTGTTTAATGGAAAACACAGACTAATGATAACACTCAGCGATTTCTGCCCGCATGGCAACCTGGACCACAACTGGGGTCTGGATTTGGGTTGGATCTCTTGTATTTTTAAAGAGGGTGGACAGACAATAAGTCTCTGTCTGCACCTGTAACTGCGTACAACGAGCACATGGACTGACATTTGTTGCCTCAGCCCTAAGGGATTTTTTAAATTACCTTATTTAGCATTTCATTCAATTATGTAAGCCATTTGCACACATTTWAATTTATTTAAAGCAATTAATAACCATAATATTAAGTATATTGTGCATGTAGCGTTTGCTATCCACTGCCCACGATAACTTTTAGCTGGGAATAGCAACAGCTGTAATTTACCAATGTTGCTGCAGTCGTTTAAGAGTTTACTAGATATATATAGTCACTGGGTTTTGCTCGTTACAGTGTTTTTGATGCATATCATTTCATTTCTGCTCTGAAAGAATATTCAGCAAATGCAATGCAAACGCAATTTGTGAAAAGTGGGTAAAAATTACTTTAAAGGTTTAAACTGTATTGTGAACAGTTTGTGAAAAGTTATATTGTACATGGAAAATTACTTTTTTTTTATAGTTTCCAAAGGAACACATCAGACACCATTAAGGTTCATAAGGGCTTGTCACTATGGTGGTACCTTCCAGGACAAGATTTTTACCTTTAATTAAATTACAATAATGGACCAGCAAGTTTATAAAACAAAAGGTATATTTTGGTTGTCATTGGTACAAATAATGTCCTTAATGGAACAAACAGAACTGGTACAAATGTGTTTCTCTATATTAAGGTACAATTCTGTTGCTTTGAAAGGTACTGCTCCAGTGACAATGGTTTGTACCTTCATTAGTACAAAACTGTATTTTTATTTCAGAGAGTGAGGCGGGGAGAGGGGGGGGGCTGTCCAAACCTACCTGGCCCTATGTGAAAAAGTGAAGGAAAAGCACAACAAAGACACATGCAGGAGTACTGTAGGCCTCAATTGCGTCAGTTAAGGTAAGTATTCATGATTTAACAATACGAAAGAGCCTGTGCAAAAATGGAATCCATGGGAGAGTTCTAATGCAAAAACCACTGTTGTCCACAAAGAACACAAAAGCTCATTCCACATTTGCTAAAAAAAAAAATCTTGATTATCCCCAAGACTTTTGGACAAATATTCTGTAAACTCTGTAATACACAAGCAAGTCCATCTCTGAATAGCTTTAAAATAAAGTGAAGTAAAATAAAATAAATCAAAGTTCGGACTTAAATCTGATTAAGGTGCTGTGGCACCTTAAAAGGGCCTTTCATTGAAAACCTTCCATTATGGCTGAATTAAAACAATTGTGAAGAGTGGGCCAAAGTTCCTTCACAGAGATGTGAAAGACTCATTGCCAGTTGCTGCAAAAGTTTGAGTGCAGTTGTTGCTGCAACTTATTCAACCAGTTAGGTTAATGGGCAATTACTTTTTGCCAGAAGGGTTTGGACAGCTTTTTTCCCTTAATAAATTCAATCATCATTTAAAAAACATTTTGCAAATTTTAAGCCCAGAGTAACTCCAGAACAGTGTTCATCACTATGGATGTCTGTATTGTTCATATATCCATGCAATAATTGTGTTTATCAATCATTGAAATTTTTACATGATCAACTATTAATTTGAATAGTTAAGTTGACTAATTTTGCAAAACTTGTACTTAAACATAAACATATTTTAAATGTTTTATTAGCATGGTGAGCTAATGAATGTTCTAGTTCAAGAGCAGCAGTTGAGCTCTGATTTCATTGTATAGTTACTCCCTCTAGTGGTGTGTGTGCGTGTGCATGTGTTTATGTGTGTGCGTTCTCCCTCTCTCCTAGCTATACAAGAATATGGTTTATATCTTAAGTGTGCAGGGATATTCAGTCTCCCCACGCAGATTCAAAACAAGAACTTATTTGTTTCTCGTTTTTGTCATTTAATAAACCTAAATACTGTATCTTTTGAACTACTCGTTTGAAATTGCTTATTGGAGCTCATTTCTCTGTAAAGCTTGTTTTGAATGACGTCTATTTTGGAATCTACTTGGAAAATAAAATTTAACAGAGACCAATTTAATGAGTGTCCTCATAGAAAATAATAATGGGCTACTACAAACCAGGAACATCCTACAAGACCTGTAGTTTTGGAGTTGCTCTAAACCAGCCCTCAGAATTTGGTCCTTGTCAAAGTCACTAAAATCCTTATACTTTTTCATTTTTGAAGCTTCCAAAAAATAAACTTTAGGGAAAAGGTTCACTTGCTGCCTAATATAGCCAACCTACTTCTAGCTGCAAGTGTAATAAGATACTGGAAAGTTTGCTGTTGTGAGAAGGGCCAAATTGTAATTGCTAGACAACTGGTTCAGAGCAACTCCAAAACTGTTGCTCTTTTGGGATGTTTCCAAGCTGCAGTGGTCAAGACATAACAAAAGTGATCCACTGGTTCCAATAGAAAGGTGTCAAAACACAGGGCTTTACTGTTTTGGTGGCAAAGGGGAGACCCACTCAATATTAGGCGGTTGGTCATAATGTTATGGCTGATCAGTGTATATACAAGCACTCTATGTGCAGAGCGCCGAATGATCTTTGAGTGGTGCTATTGCTATCTTTATTTGGATAATTGCTTCCATTGTGTATTGTGCAGTGAAAAAGGTGGAGACGGTTCGGGTACTGTGAGATTATTATAAAGCTGAGTACATGCCCAAGTCGATGTCTGTGCATTAAATACAGATAATGTCTATACAGATTCTGCTATAACCTTATGAAAATAAGCACAGACGTTACTTGTTACTTGTATGTGGGATCTCGAAGCACAACTTACTTTGTGACTAGGACGATTTTGGCATTTGCCATCAAGGTTTACCATCCTTCTGTTTAGTCTGATGGGCGCCATGAACGCCCACAGGAGATGAACCATGGCTTGTTAGTTGGAGACGTAACGAAAGATCTGGGTTGGGCGTAAAGAGGTTGGTATCGGATAAGGCGCGCCTGGTTCTTGATGACAGTAGGCAGTACTTTGAACTACGTGACGTATTTGTTTACCAATATGAATGAAGCGCAACAGGTTTTTATTGTAAATGCGAACAATGGTGAGGTGAGATTCTCTGGTAACTTGGACTTTGAAGTGTTACAGCATTACAAAAATTAATTTGCTGGCTAAACATCACGGAGTTTTGGCAGGTTCAAGCAAACTGGTTATAGATGTTTTAAATGTGAACAATAATAAACCTGTCATTACCGTGACCTAATTTTCTGGTGAAATTCAGAAAGATACTCCTCCGGCCACAGTTGTGGCGTTGATCAGTGTACAGGATTAAGACTTTGGTAAAAACGGTAAGGTTAATTTGAAAGTTAACCGAAACCTGCCATTTACAATAAAGTCATCACCATGGAAATATTACACTTTGGTTACTGACGAAGTTTTAGCTAGATTAAACAAATCCTATTTTCAATTTGATGWTAACTGCCTCTGATGAGGGCACCCTCTGTTTATTGAGAAAACTATTAGACTAGAAATCAACGATATAAATGATAATGCTCCATCTTTTAGTAAAAATTAATAAAGAACACAAATTGAAGAAAATAACTCTCCTGGCGTATCAGTCATCACCATCCAAGTAAACGATGCTCATAAATGACCAAGCGGTCACATCACTTATTGTCTTGTATGGAGATCAGTGGGTCGTCTGTGTCGACATGTTTCTCTATTCACGCAGACAACGGAATAATTTACGCTGTTCGTCCGTTTGACTACGAACAGATTAAAGAGTTTAAAATACAGGTGCAAGCTCGAGATAGGGGCTCTCCACCTCTCAGTAGCAACGCAACAATCTTCATAAACGTTCAGGACCAGAATGACAACGTGCCTCAGATTCTGCATCCACAAACTGGTGACTCTGTGGTGGCTGAGATGGTGCCAAATTCTAGTGAGCGTTGAGGACCAGATACTTTCGAAGGAGAGACTTTACATTGATAGCACTGAAAGGGGTGTTAGTTAAATGTGTTTAAAGTATATCAATACCACAACTTTCCCAGTAACACAGTCATCTATGGTCAAATTTCGTGGTTCAAATTCGTACTTACACAGTCATCTCGCCTTTCTTTATTTCTTTCTTTCTTTTTTTCTTTCTTTCTTTCTTTCTTTCTTTCTTTCTTTTTTCATTATCATGAGGAAACTTATAGCTATGTGGCTATAACTGTATAGCCATTGATGTGTTGGTGGTGATAAAGTATTCAATATAGCCTGTTAAACATAGATTGCTTACTATATGAGTTTCGTGGCAGTTGTATGTGACGAATATACTAAACCTGTTTCCTCCGAAAGCTTTGTTAAGAAAGCAAGTTTGAATAATCTTTATTGGTAAGCAGTGGAGATACAATTAGCTTAAGTTTTAAGCTTCGGTTTTATTCAAGAAGGTGAGGAACGTCAGGCAGAAGAGATGCATTAGATTAGATTTTAAAGTGTTTTTAAGAAACATTTTCCTTTTTACCACCTCAGAGCAAAGTCGTAATTTTAACGTTTTTATAAAAACATTTAAGGACATTTAAAAGACGAGCTAAATGCAGTCGAAAGTGAAAGACTAAAATATTTCTTTTTTGTGGTCTTTGAAAAGACGACTAGACGAAGATGATTCTTCTGGTCTTTGTTTAGTCGGTTCATTTATGTAGGTGATACTATGATTCATATAATGATTATCATTTACATACTATATATTTACGTATTAATATAATAGATATTTAATACAATACAATTTACCTATTCAAACACATTCAACAGTTAAGTTAATTAATAAATCAGTAAAAGAGTAGACATATTGTAACAGTTTATATAGTTTTTTTTTTTAACTAGAAAAGCTGTTTTAAAAAAAAAGACGTCAGTTTACTGCAACACGTCTGTGGAACCTTAAAGTAAAGCAAATAGTAAAAATAAATTGTCTACTGCAACATTTATATGATTGGAATAGTCATGAGCTGTTTTTGTGTCTGGAGCTGTCCATGGTGCTAATACAGATATTAGCAGTTTATTATGTTGATGCGTAGCATGAAATGCCTTAGAGTTTTCATATTATATATCACATTTAATGAGATTTAATTTTTTTTCTTTGCTGCAATATATTCTGCTTTTAGACTCTACGTGCCGCTGTTGATCTAGGATTTTTTTAATAGTGATGTCAGTCTGTAAGCCACACCTTTGAGTTTGTCTAAACCAGACTTTTTCTCACGGAGGAAAGAACAGATTGAGGTTTTCTTCAGTGAAAATCTCAAAGCATATATCATCTATGAGTATCCACAGGAAAATACTTTGGATTTTATACATTGATTTACATATTTCCTTTTCTGGATTTGTATCATGGCTTTTCAGATATTTTTTATAATGTCTCGATATTGCGGCTCTGTGATGAATGCGTTTTTGTTCGTCATTTTGTCGTGCTGCTTTGTTACTGGACAAATTCGTTACTCTGTTCCCGAAGAGACTAAAAAGGGTTCGATGATTGGTAACATCGCACACGATTTGGGACTGGATTTAAAAAGGCTGCAGGCTGGTCGAGCTCGCATCGTGTCCGGAGAAAGCATGCAGTATGCGGAGCTAAAACAAGACAAAGGCACTCTAGTCGTGAAGGAGAGAATAGACAGGGAAGAGCTTTGTGGCGACATTACCCCCTGCAGCATTAGTTTCGAGATTATTTTAGAAAATCCGATTGAATTGCATCGTATTATTATAGAGGTACTTGATGTGAATGACCACCCACCGACATTTCAGAAAGAGCATTTAAATTTTGAAATCAGTGAATCTGCCCTTATAGGATCGCGCTTTGTTTTAGATAGTGCAGATGATCCTGATGCAGAACAAAATTCTTTACAGAGTTATTTTCTGACTCCAAATGATTATTTTGTTTTGAAGGTACATTCTAATCCTGATGGTAGTAAATACGCAGAAATGGTGATACAGAAAGCTTTGGACAGGGAGAAGCAGCCTACACTCTCTCTAAAGTTGATTGCTGTTGATGGCGGGAATCCACAGAAGTCTGGCACTGTTAATATAGATGTTACTGTGTTAGATGCAAATGATAATGCCCCCGTTTTTAACCAGACAGTGTACAGGGCTTCGGTGGTCGAGAACACTTCAAAGGGGACATATATAACACGTGTTAATGCAACCGACGCTGACAGTGGGTCAAACGGCGAGATTACGTTTTATTTTTCTAAAATTAAAGGAAACGCTGCAGACATTTTCAGTATTGATGAAATTTCAGGAATGGTTACCGTAAAAGGCCAGGTGGATTATGAAAAAGACAAAAAATATGAAATTAGAGTTGAGGCGAAAGATCAGGGAGGGTTAACTGACTCCTGTAAGATAATTATCGAGGTACTGGATGTAAATGACAACGAACCAGTAATTACCATCATGTCGTTCAGCACTTTTGTTTCAGAGGATTCTCCTCCTGGGACTACGGTGGCAGTTTTTAAAATTAAAGACTACGATTCAGATGTTAATGGACTAGTGACATGTAGTGTAAATAAAGGGATGCCTTTTGAAATACGATCTTCAATATCAGACTATTACAATTTAATCAGTGAGGCCTATTTTGATCGTGAAACCCTACCAGAATATAACATTACTATAACAGCCATCGATTCTGGCTCGCCTCCTCTCTCAAGTTCTGCCACTTTACGTCTCACCATATCTGATGTGAATGACAATGCACCGTTATTTGAAATGCAAACATACTCGATTTATTTTCCTGAGAATAACCCTCCCGGGTTGTCTCTTTTCACTGTTAGTGCCAGAGACTCGGACTGGCATCAGAATTCTAGAGTTTCCTATTTTCTTGTAGAGCAACAAATCGATGGAACACCTGTTACTTCTTTAGTATCCATTAACGCAGAAACCGGAGTGTTGCAGGCAATACACTCATTCGATTATGAACAACTTAAACGCTTCACATTTTACATTACAGCTCAAGATGGTGGTTCCCCTCCTTTGACTAGTAATGCTACGATTCATATTTTCATCCAAGACCAGAATGACAACACGCCTCAGATTCTGTATCCGGTACAAACTGGTGGATATACGGTGGCTGAAATGGTTCCTCGTTCAGCAGAGGTGGGCTATCTAGTGACGAAGGTGGTGGCTGTGGATGTGGACTCTGGACAGAATGCCTGGCTCTCATATAAACTGCAGAAAGCGACAGACAGGGCGCTGTTTGAAGTGGGCTTACAGAATGGAGAAATAAGAACTGTGCGCCAAGTCACTGATAAAGATGCTGTGAAACAGAAGCTCACTGTTATAGTGGAGGACAACGGACAGCCCTCTCGTTCAGCTACAGTCAATATTAACGTGGCTGTGGCGGACACTTTCCCAGAAATGTTCTCCGATTTCACTGACTTTACGTTCGACAAAGAATATAACTACAATCTGACATTTTATCTCGCCCTGGCCTTGGCTGTAGTTTCTTTTCTATTTGTTACGTGTTTAGTTGTCATAATTTCTGTTAAAATTAATCGATGGAGACAATCACGCATATACTCTCAATCCCATCTTCCCATTATACCATATTATCCTCCACGTTACGCCGAAACCGCGGATACTGGGACTATGCAGCACTTAAATAGCTACGAGGTGTACAAAACTTCTGACTCCAGGCGGAGTGACTGTAAATTCAGCAGACCTTGCAGTGAGAGCTTATTGGTTGTGGATTCCAACTCCGTGGGAACAATGAGCAAGAAAACCATAATGGAAATACCAGACTCCATTGCAAAAGTAAGTACACAGACATTTAACTGGTCGAAATTAACCTTTTCTTACCTTACTTCCCAGCCAATAACCAAAAAAATTAGACGTTGCTAGATTTTTGTATTTGTATCTCAATTTTTATCAAATAACGGCTGCAAACCGAAGTCCATCACGTAGCCGCCAAATAAACATTCGTAGCTTATATTTGATACTTTTAATTTAGTTTGATTCTGAACTATTTTATACTAATAGACTATTATATAAATAAACCAAATAACACATATACATGTCTTGATTTTGACATTGAAAAAGTAAAATTGAAAAAAAAAAAAAAAAAACGTATGGGATACATTTTCAACTGTATGGGATCTTTCAATAGATCTCAATATTGGTTGTTATAAGATAATAAAACATAAAACAACATCCCTCTTTAGAACCCAACGTTGTTCCAACCTTAATTCACCTGTGTTGAATATTTTCCTGTGATTATGTTTGACAATTGTTTGGAAGATATGTTAATAAATTGTTATAATTCCACTTCCTTCCTCTTTGTAAAATTCCTATTTCAATCATATCATGATTTAAAATTGGTTATCATGATAAACTCCCGTATGAAATTCCGTGTGAATGACTGTCTTCTTAAGTCACGTGAAAATAGCAGATATGATAATAACAACTAAAACTATAGAACACTAGAACTAGAACAACTAGAACTGTAGGACAAGATTGTAAGGGAACCATCACAGTATACCTGCTACAAAAAACAGGGTACACAACTTAATACAACCAAAAGAACAATGGTCAGGCAAAGTCAATAAGTACAGTGTTAATGCAGCGGATAGATTATGCTGGGGTATTATTATTATTATTATTATTATTATTATTATTATTATTATTATTAGCTTTGTTCGATTTTCAGTTCCACCATAATTTAAACTTGTTGTCTCTAATTATGATGTTTATGCTCTGAATCGTCGAAAAATGAAATACATTGCTGATCTATGTTTTGGACTCTGTGTGCCGCTATTGGCCAAGATTATTGTGAATATTAGCTCAGGGAATGGAGGCTTCTTTTTTTGTTATTGCGCACTTGAAGTCGAGGAACGACGACATTGCTCACATAATCGCTTCCAGTTTATTTTATTTTATTTTATTTTAGTTGTTTTGTTGTTCTTCTGTGTTACTCCAAATCGAGAACATCCTGTGATTAATTACATGTGATTTGGACCTTTGCTCACGTTTGCTTTATTGGACTGTAATCAACCAGATTGCCTTGACAGAAAAGGCAACATTAGGCTGCGCAATGAGGTGGCAAGTAACAATATTTCTTATGTTTTTTGTCTGGAACACGASTTATTGTCAGATTCGTTATTCTATTCCAGAAGAGATGAAGAGGGGTTCGGTTATTGGCACCATAGCGCAAGATCTGGGGCTGGGTTTAAAAAGGCTGCAGACTGGTCGAGCCCGCATCGTGAGCGGAGAAAGCATGCAGTATGCAGAGCTAAAAACAGACAAAGGAACTCTAGTAGTGCAAGAGAGAATAGACAGAGAACAGCTTTGTGGCAAGATYACACCCTGCAGCTTCAGCTTCGAGATGATTCTAGAGAATCCAGTGGAATTACATCAGGTTACGATTGAAATTACTGATATAAATGATAATTCACCTGTATTTCCAAAAAGTGAAATTACCTTAGAAATAAGCGAGACTGCCACGCTTGGGTCACGATTTGTTTTAGCAATTGCGGAAGATCTTGATGTTGGAATTAATGGTCTGCAAAATTATGTACTGAGTAAAAATGACAATTTTGTTTTAAAGCAACATTCTAATCCGGATGGTAGTAAATATGCCGAAATGGTGCTACAGAAAGGTTTGGACCGTGAGGAGCATCCTAAACTCTCTCTACAGCTGATTGCTGTCGATGGCGGAAAGCCACAGAGATCTGGCACTGTTAATATAGACGTCACAGTATTAGATGCTAATGATAACGCACCCATATTTAATCAGAAAGTATATACAGCTACGGTAACTGAAAACGCTGCAGTTGGCACTTACATAACAACACTAAACGCAACCGATTCAGATAGTGGTTCTAATGGTGAACTTTCGTACGCGTTTTCCGATCTTAAAGAAGCTGTGACATATATATTTCATATTAATGAATGCTCTGGCGTCATATCTGTCGCAGGAAATATTGACTTTGAAAAAGATAAGCACTTTGAAATCAGAGTCGAGGCTAAAGATAAAGGCGGCCTGACAGATACCAGTAAGGTTATTATTGAAATTTCTGACGTTAATGATAACATACCTGTCATAAATATAATGTCSTTTCTGAATCCTATATCAGAGGATTCGCCTCCAGGCACGACTATAGCTATAATCAATGTTAAAGATGCTGATTCGGGAAGAAACGGACAGATCAWTTGTACAGTAAATGAAAGATTCCCTTTCAAGATTAAACCTACTCTGGCAAATTATTATGCGTTAGTGACAAGTGCGTTACTAGACCGCGAAACAATTGAAGAATATAACATTTCTGTATCTGTGACAGATTTGGGCTTGCCACCACTTTCAACCGCAAAAAACTTGCATCTTAAAGTTTTTGACATTAATGACAACCCTCCTGAATTTGACCTCACTGTGTACCATGCCACAGTACCAGAAAATATGTCTCCTGGTACGTCTATAACTGCTGTTACCGCGCGCGATTTGGACTGGAATCAAAATTCCAAAGTGTCATATTTTCTTCAGGGGACTCACAGCAATGATGATTCGGTGTCGTCTTATGTCTCCATCAACACGGACACTGGAGTAATACACGCAGTTCGACCTTTTGACTATGAGCAAATGAAAGAGATCAGATTTACAGTTAAAGCACAAGACAGTGGTTCGCCTCCTCTCTGTAACAACGTGACAGTGATCGTCTTAATTCAGGACCAGAATGACAACGCGCCTCAGATTCTGTATCCAGTACAAACTGGCGGCTCTGTGGTGGCTGAAATGGTTCCTCGTTCAGCAGACGTGGGCTATCTAGTGACTAAAGTGGTGGCTGTGGATGTGGACTCTGGACAGAATGCCTGGCTCTCATATAAACTGCARAAAGCGACAGACAGGGCGCTGTTTGAAGTGGGCTTACAGAATGGAGAAATAAGAACTGTGCGCCAAGTCACTGATAAAGATGCTGTGAAACAGAAGCTCGCTGTTATAGTGGAGGACAACGGACAGCCCTCTCGTTCAGCTACAGTCACTGTTAACGTGGCGATTGCGGACACTTTCCCTGAAGTGCTCTCCGAGTTCACTGTCATTAAGCAGAACGATGAATACAATGATAGTCTAACATTTTATCTAGTCCTGGCCCTGGTCGTGGTTTCGTTTCTGTTTATCGCGACCATCATAGTGTCAGTGAAATGCTACAGATGGAGACGTGAGCGGATGTTTTACAAATCTGGTGCCAATCTTCCAGTTATTCCATATTATCCACCCCTTTATGCAGACGTAGGGGGGACAGGAACTTTACAGCCTATGTACAATTATGAAACTTACAGAACTGATGACTCTCGAAATAGTGACATTAAATATTCCAGACCTTCTCCTGAGAGCATCATCAGTCTGGGTGCCGCTGGAACACAAACAATGACTCATGCGAAGAAGGACAACCTGACTAGTCATTCTGAGCATCAGGTGAGAACTATGCTTTTGAAATACTTATAGAGTACCAATCAAAATTTGGACACACGTGGACACGTTTTTTTTTCTGATATATATTTCTTCCTACATTGTATAACAATGCTGATGGCATTCAAAGTATATAGTAATCTCATGTGAATTGTACTAGTTTTGCTCTGCAAAGCGTTCATAGCGGCTCTGTTCTGATGTTCTGTTAATTAGTGATTTCTAACCCTGGTAACTCTAAATGAACTTCTCTTCTGCAGCAGAGGTAACTATTGGTCTTTCTTCATGAGAGCCACTTTCATCATGATACTTGATGGTTTTTGTAGATGCACTTGACAATACTGTTCTTGCGAGAACTATTCTAAAGGAGCTGACCTTATTATTATTATTATTATTATTATTATTATTATCATTATTATTATTATTTTAAGATGTGTCTTAAAATAAAAATTGATCGACATTGAGATTTCTTTTGTTGTTGATGATGCTGTTGTTTCGAATAATTTGAAGTGTAGTTTTGAAAAAAAGCCCCTCTTTATACCTAATGTTATTTGTAATTAGGAAACGTGGTGGAATTTAAACAAAATGTAGACAATCCGTTTGCTTTTTTCCCTTCTTTCTGCGATAGATTTTAAAGTTAGATTAGTGATTGTGTGAATTTTACAGATTGCCGTTTCGCATCTTAATGCGCTTGGATCATTTAGTATCACTGTAGTATATAAAAGTGCATAACTTTTATGTTTAATATGTTTGTGTACCTAAATATATTGGACAGACGGTGCCGCTGTTGTGCTTCAAAGGGACTAGATTCCTCGATCATTCCGGGGACTTAAAAATATCTCATCGAGAGGCAAGACATGAAAGTGCACAAAGCTTTTTGGCGAGCTTGTTTTTATAAATTTGTGCATCAGTAAGATCAATTGGACCTGTGGATATTTAGAAACATCCAGTCTGGATACTGGATACTGGACTATATCACTGGATTTACCTTAACCGTAAATATATGCCATGTATCTAAGGATCATGACGGAGAGAACAATGGCGCAGCGAGTCTCGCTGTTTATTTCTGTCCTCTCTCTCACCGCAGTTYCTGAGGAATTGCCAAGAGGGTCTTTAGTCGGTAACATTGCTCACGATTTAGGTTTGGAATTGAAGAGACTGAAATTAGGTAAAGCTCGAATTTATAGTGGAGACAACACTGAATACATCGAGTTGAATAAAGAAAGGGGATTGTTGCTTATCAAAGAGCGAATAGACCGAGAGGCTCTATGTGGGCAGACAACGCCTTGTGCTCTGCATTTTCAAATAATTTTAGATAATCCGATGGAGTTTTTTAGTGTTACTGTAGAGGTCAACGATATTAATGATAATCCTCCACTTTTCAGTCAGACTGAAATAAAATTTGAAATAAGTGAGGCATCACTTACTGGAGCAAAGTTTGTTTTAGAGAGGGCCGTTGATAATGATGTTGGAATTAATGGTCTTCACAGCTATACCTTAAAGCCAACAGACAATTTTGTCCTTAAACTGCACAGCGTATTAGGGGGGAATACGAATGTTGAGATGGTGCTTGAAAACCCACTCGATCGAGAGAAGCAAGATCATATTTCACTAGTGTTGACTGCTGTTGATGGAGGCGAGACACAAATGTTCGGCACGATGCAAATTCAAATTACTGTATTGGATGCTAATGATAACGCTCCAGTCTGTGTTCAGTCTGTGTATAAAACGAGTATCAGAGAACTTGCTCCAAAGGGAACAATTTTGACCACAGTAAGTGCCGTCGATGCCGATGAAGGACAAAATGGAATGATCAGATATTCTCTGTCCAACAGCATGGTCGCTGCAAATAATATTTTTGCAATAAATCACACTGATGGGTTGCTGAAAGTTATCGGTGACATTGATTATGAAAAAATTAAATCGTATGAGATTGATGTGGTGGCAAGAGACCAAGGTGGACTCTTTGATACATGCAAAATAATTGTAGAAGTCATTGACATAAACGATAATAGACCATTGATTAATATTATGTCGAAATCTGGTGAAATTAATGAAAACTCAAAAATGGGGACTGTCACTGCAATAATTAATGTTCAGGACGTAGATTCGAATGAAAATGGAAGAGTACAGTGCAGAATCAATGAAAATATTCCATTTGTACTTAAATTTACATCGGATAATGTTTTCAGTCTGGTAACAGAGAGCGCTTTAGACCGGGAGAGCGAGTCTGAGTATAATATCATTGTAATATGCGCTGATGAAGGATTTCCCTCCCTCTCCAGTAGCGTCACTCTGTCTTTACAGGTATCAGATACGAATGATAATGCACCAGTCTTTGAGAAAAGCTCGTATCAGGCCTATATTACAGAAAATAACCCACCAGGCCTTTCCATATTTACAGTCAAAGCCAGAGACGCTGACTCGAAACAGAATGCGCGTGTTTCTTACATGCTGGAGGAGTCTTTGGTTAACGGAATGCCTGTTTMTTCTTACATGTCCGTCAGTCCTGATAGTGGTGTTATCCACGTAATGCGGTCTTTTGATTACGAGCAACTTAAACAAATTTATTTCCGTGTCAAAGCGCAGGATGGAGGCAACCCGCCTCTTAGTAGTAATGTAAGTGTAGAAATAGTTGTTCAGGACCAGAATGACAACGCGCCTCAGATTCTGTATCCAGTACAAACTGGCGGCTCTGTGGTGGCTGAAATGGTTCCTCGTTCAGCAGAGGTGGGCTATCTAGTGACTAAAGTGGTGGCTGTGGATGTGGACTCTGGACAGAATGCCTGGCTCTCWTATAAACTGCAGAAAGCGACRGACAGGGCGCTGTTTGAAGTGGGCTTACAGAATGGAGAAATAAGAACTGTGCGCCAAGTCACTGATAAAGATGCTGTGAAACAGAAGCTCGCTGTTATAGTGGAGGACAACGGACAGCCCTCTCGTTCAGCTACAGTCAATATTAACGTGGCTGTGGCGGACACTTTCCCTGAAGTGCTCTCCGAGTTCACTGACTTTACSCAMGACAAGGAATACAACGACAACTTGACATTTTATCTCGTACTGGCCTTGGCTGTAGTTTCATTTCTCTTCATTGTCTCCATCATCGCTATATTGTCAGTGAAATGCTACAGATGGAGACGTGAACGGATGTTTTACAAATCTGGTGTCAATCTTCCAGTTATTCCGTATTATCCACCCCTTTATGCGGACGTAGGGGGGACAGGAACTTTACAGCCTATGTACAATTATGAAGCTTACAGAACCATTGACTCCAGAAAGACTGATTTGAAATTTCCAACTGAGAGCCTCATTAGTCTGGACAGCAATGGAACACAGACACTTAATCGTGCACAGAGGGAGAAGGTGAGCTTCATTTGTCAATGTTGGTGATATTTTATTTTCTTTCTCGTAATATTTCGGTCATTGACCTTTTGCGTATTATGTGCATAGCCTATGTGTTTTAAAACTGAAATTGTTGTTAGGCATTCGGCATAAAGGGAGTTTGTTCTTCGCTGCCCATGGTGCTGAATTGAATATTATACATGCTAGTACAGTGCCAGCATTTGTATATAATATCCTTCTACATATCCTATTCCTTTTTTTTTTTACAATTATTACTTTTACATATTATTATTTTCAGAAGTATATTTTTGCAAGCAAAAATTGGTGTTGCTTACATTCACTTAAATTTTATTTGTATAGAGCGTTTATCAATTGTCGTTTTTGCAAAGCAGCTTTACAGAATTAAACAAAAATGAAAATAAATAAGAAAGAAATATAAGAAAATCGCCCTGTGTTGTTCATTTTCAAATTAAATTACAAAATCCCACGGAGCTGCCTAATGTCAGAGTTGTAATTACAAATATAAATGATAATGCTTCAAGTAAAAAAAAAAAAAAAACGAGAAACTATTCGAAATAAATGAGTCTGCGATTGTTGGGTCGAAGCTTGTACCAAATAAAGCGTTAGAGTATTAGACCTGCCACCGGCAATGTTTAATGTTGGGCATATTGCTCTGTTGGGCATCCTACTGGAGTATGCCCAACATTATACATTGCCGGTGGCAGACACTTTTCCTGAAGTGCTCCTCGAGGTCACGGGCTTTATGCATGATAAGGTACGAYGACAACCTGACGATTTATAGTCTTTGTCTTTCTTTCCTCCATGACTGCAGTTTCATTCTTCCTTATCGTGTCCATCATARCTATACAGTTAGTAAATGCTTCACACGGAAAAGTGTTGTACCAATCTACCAGTGATTACTTACGGTACTGTATCCACTGTATCCACTGTATCCACCCCTTTATGCAGACGTATGGAAATAAGGAAATTTATATCACATGCACAGCTATGAAGCTTACAGTAAGACAGACTTTAGAAAGAGAGATGTACAATAGTCCAGACCTCCTACTGAGAGCATCATTAGGCTAGACAGCAGTGAAACACGGACTGTTACGCATGCGCGAATGAAAGAACCTACAGAACCTGTACCTTTTCATCAGGCGAGGTCTGGCACTTTGCTACTTTTGCTGAAAGATGAGCTTCTGTGAAACGGTACATTGTTTAAGGACACTATTAATGAAGAATTATCAAAAAATATATACTGTATTCATTATTTTATTCGTTCAAATATTTAGGTCCATATATTTGCCTGTGCGTGTGTGGGTGCGTGTGTGTATGTCTGTGTGTCTATCTGTCTGTATGTATGTACGTCTCTATGTGAGTTGGTTAATTAGATTGGTAGCGAGTTTAGTTCCTTTCCAGTTAATGTAAAATGTTTCATTTGATGTTGTTCAATATTGTTTCATTGATTTTTTTTATAGCTTGCTTTTCTTTCTAACTTTCTAAAACCTGACACTACACTCTTAAATGAGATTACATTGGAGTTTTGTCATGTACCTATTTAAAAATTTTCATTAATGTTACAACTTTCTTGTAAGTTCGGGATCAGAAATTCTTTTTAGATTCTATCCGGTTTTATATTTATCATATCCCTGACTTTGTAATTATTCGTTATTCCTCTGCGTGCCGCTGTTGGTTAATTTGTGCTGATCTCTTCTTAGAGGCCTTAGCACACTGAATGGTAACACCTTATGGTAGTTTCTAATGTTCGTCGAATGCGTATGGGCGGACTGGACTGCAGCTGTCTACGGGCATTTTTATTTTTATGTTGCTCTCTTAAGCTCGTGAAACATTGCGCTAATAACTGAACACGATTGCAGTAATTAGAATATGGATGGGACAAATCGCTACTCCGTGTGTATTTCAACATGGCGAGTGCAGCTTCTTGTTTTGTTTGCCTTTGTCATGGCTGTTGCGCAAGGACAGGTCCGTTATTCTATTCCCGAGGAGATGAACAAAGGATCTCTGGTGGGAAATATCGTGCAGGACCTCGGTTTGGATGTAAAGAGACTGAAATCGGGCAGAGCGCGGATCTTTACGGAGGACAGTCGTGAGTACATCGGTCTGAATGTGGATAAAGGCACTCTGATAGTGAGAGAGAGGATAGATAGAGAGGAGCTGTGCGCTCAAGTGTCTCCATGCTCTTTRCATTTTCAGATTATTCTAGATAATCCAATGGAGTTGCATGGTATTGATGTAGAAATTTTAGATATAAACGATAATGCTCCTGCTTTTACTAAAAAGGAAATTCATTTTCAAATGAGTGAATTAGCACTCCCGGGAGCTCGTTTTTCGCTTGACAGCGCTAAAGACCCTGATGTTGGTCAAAATTCACTCCAGACGTATAAGCTTTATCCAACCGATTTTTTCAATCTTAAAATACCTTCACATTCTGATGGCACAAAAATGGTTGAGATGATTTTACTGAGGCCCCTTGACAGGGAAAAGCAGGAGGAACACCAACTGGTGTTAACGGCGTTTGATGGGGGCAGTCCCCAAAAAACAAGCACCATAAAGATATACGTTGTTGTTCTTGATGCAAATGACAACGCTCCAGTTTTCAGTGAATCTGTCTACAGAGTCTCTTTAGCAGAAAACCTTCCGAAAGGATCAATTATTTTAAGAGTAAGTGCTACGGATGCTGATGAGGGAACAAATGGAGAAATAACGTATTCTTTTTCCCAAAGCAGCGATAGCATATTGGACCTGTTCGATATTAATAGTGCAACAGGCGATATCTCAGTGCGCGGTTTGTTGGATTTTGAGAAAACGAAAAAATATGATGTATATGTGGAAGCTACTGACAAGGGTGGATTGACGGACACAAGTAAGGTAGACATTGAAATTACAGATGTGAACGATCATATTCCAATCATAAGTATTATTTCCTTCACAAACCCGATTGCAGAAGACTCTGCTTTGGGGACAATGATAGCCATGATCAACATAAAAGATTTAGATTCAGGGAAAAACGGGCAAGTTAAATGTACAATGGATTCAAGTCTTCCCTTCAAACTTAAATCGTCCTCATCCAGTATCTATCATCTAGTCATTGATCAGCTTTTAGATCGTGAAAGAAGATCTGAGCACAACATTACAATCATAGCTGCGGATGAGGGTTCACCCACTTTCTCTAGTAATAAAACAATAACTCTTCAAATATCTGATGTGAACGATAACGCCCCTGTTTTCCAGCGTCACTCATACACCGCTCATGTGATGGAGAATAATTCACCTGGAGTGTCTATATTTGCAGTRACAGCAACTGACAGAGACTCTGGGAATAATGCGCGCGTTTCTTATTTTTTAGAAGATCTTTYTRTCAACGGAGTTTCTGCTTCGTCTTATATTTCAGTTAACGCAGAGAGCGGAGAGATTCTCGCTATTCGATCTTTTGATTTCGARCAAACTAAAGAGTTCATTATTCGCGTAAAAGCGCAGGACGGAGGCAACCCGCCTCTCAGCAGCAACGTGAGTGTGAGAATTATTATTCAGGACCAGAATGACAACGCGCCTCAGATTCTGTATCCAGTACAAACTGGCGGCTCTGTGGTGGCTGAAATGGTTCCTCGTTCAGCAGAGGTGGGCTATCTAGTGACTAAAGTGGTGGCTGTGGATGTGGACTCTGGACAGAATGCCTGGCTCTCATATAAACTGCAGAAAGCGACAGACAGGGCGCTGTTTGAAGTGGGCTTACAGAATGGAGAAATAAGAACTGTGCGCCAAGTCACTGATAAAGATGCTGTGAAACAGAAGCTCGCTGTTATAGTGGAGGACAACGGACAGCCCTCTCGTTCAGCTACAGTCAATATTAACGTGGCTGTGGCGGACACTTTCCCTGAAGTGCTCTCCGAGTTCACTGACTTTACTCATGACAAGGAATTAAATGACAATTTGACATTTTATCTCGTGCTGGCCTTGGCTGTAGTTTCATTTCTCTTCATTGTCTCCATCATCGCTATACTGTCAGTGAAATGCTACAGATGGAGACGTGAGCGAATGTTTTACAAATCTGGGGCAAATCTTCCAGTTATTCCATATTATCCACCTCTTTATGCAGATGTAGGGGGAACAGGAACTTTACAGCATATGTACAATTATGAAACTTACAAAACCGCCGACTCCAGAAAGAGTGACGTGAAATATGCCGGGACTTCTGAACAGGATATCGTGAGGTTGGACAACAGCCGAACACAAACTCTGAGTCATGCTCAGACTGAGAAACGAACCAATTTTGGCGATCAGGTGAGATTTTAAAGTATTATTGGAGTCGGATTTTATAAAATAATCGCATTTTTATGAATAATCATAATGCCAGTGAAGGTTTCCATGTTGTCCTGTCTAACAGTATTAGATGAAAGCAGTCAAATATGTTACAAAATATGTTTCAATATCATTAATGAAATGCATGCTGTAGTTACCAGTTAGGAAACCAAAGTCGTGTTCTCTGTATTTTCCATGTAAAATGATGCTATTTAATAGTACAGTATGATGAACCATGCTGCATAATGAGAGTTCGAATATAATTAGTTAAATTCATTCTGTGCATAAAGTGTATTTTATATGTTTACGCAACCTTCTCAAACATTTCCTCTCACTTCATGTGAATTCCAATGACCACCACCCAGTTCTACTCATGTGATGTTTGAAAAACATCGCAAATAATTACAACTTAGAGAAGCAAGTGGGTGACACGTGACGTTTCGGCTAGAAACACTACTAACGTTGTAATTTAATTTAGCAGGTATAGGCTATGTTGCTTCTGTAGAAGAAGGAAAAACCTTTGTTGCTATAACACAGTAACCTCAGTAAATGTTTTTCCTTAGAATGCCCTTCAAATTTTTGGTCGAAGCTGTAAACATTGTTTTTACATATTATTAGCTAACTCTTTACCCAGACAAATGCGTTTTGATTAGATACCCAGAGATTGGTCCAAACTTGATCCAAATCTTTAAACCAAGATACATTACATTATATTTTTTGTGTGGCTCTTTCTACAACAGATTATTTTAAAAGGTGCTCCTGTGTGTACTGATGTAACGAAAGYCTGGAAAATAAATATTTCTGACCTYATTTTAGTACAGGATTTGTATCTATTTTACTGTATTCTTTTGATCAGTTGTAACTCATTCATGTCAATCATTGATTTCTAGTGTAGTTTTTTTTATTAATGTATGCGCAACATTTTTATTAAGTGATACTTTAAGTGCTCTCTAAATGAACTTAAAGTCATACATTTAAACTATGGTTTAAAAAAATAATAAAATTATCCCGGGGAAGCATGCCCTTCAGCCCGTCTAAAGAGACTGGGACTCATGACCTCGAGATTTCAGTATCATTAGACGTAATAGTCCTGTTATTGCATATTGAAAAGAAACTTGGAGACGTAACTTATTTCATTGTGAAGAAGTATTTCATTGTGGTCTATGACTCCCATACCATCTAATTGAATAAATGTCACATTTTTTTCAACCCCGTTTTGTGCTGACTTACTGAAAGTTGCCTCTGTCCGTGGTGCTTAAATGCATTCTCATCTTGGCTCCTGAATATCCGTTCCCATTTGTTCGGTGTAAGGACACTGAAATCGGACGGAGTTTGTTGATTCATTTGAATCGTGTAAAATTTCAATGAAATTCTTTATGTCAAAGAGAGAATTGACTAACATAATAGAACGACAAAAGAAATGCACTAACCTTTCTATCTTCAAATTCTAGTGAACTCTTCGGAGCTGAGCCCAAATAGGGTCGAGATATTATTCGTAACCAATAATGCCTTAAAGTTTTAAAAGGTGAGGATTTGTATTCTGTAGGTGAATCAGCTTTTTTTCTGTGGAGAAACGGAGATACTTCGCGAGAACTAAATACTACGGGTTCCGATGTATCCATTCTGATATTCAAATAATACAAATTGAGACATATGTAGGGGATTTGCAGATCTTAATAGGAACTCTAAAATAGTTCTCGAGACAATTCCAGACTAGGAGCATTAAAATCACACACAAAAACTAGCACAGAGAGAAATTCATTACTTTGAACAGCAATAGAGCACAAACAACCACACATGAACAGAAATAAAATGATAGTGATCGACTGAATTCAGATCATTTAGTTTAGCATGTATTTTAAGCGTGTTTTTGTTCACAATTTTAGTTAGTTTAAAATAATTTAAATAATTTTATTTAGTAATGTTCAGTTCTGCTTTTATTTGAATTTAAATAATGTTAATGTTTTAGTCATAATCACAAAAATTGCATTTTGGCTGCAATTTCTTTTCAGGACTCTAAGTGCCGCTCTTGGTCAGGATGTGAAGATTTTAAATGTCCATTAATAGATCCTCCCCAGTGTATTAACATCACGAAGAGTCTGCAGAATTTATCATTTTAAAACAGACAGGCAAACAAACTCAGGTAGCGTTGTTTACCAATATTTTAAATACTACACTACGATTATTTAAACAAACATATTTTGCATAATCTTTGTTAGATAATAACGTTTAAAATATGGGCATTCCTCGTTTTATTGACACCGAGAAAAGCTTTGTGGTTTTGTGTCGTCGAAGGGCTCTTGTCGCCTTCTTCTGTTTTTTTGTCGCTCTTGCGCACGGGCAGGTCCGTTATTCTATTCCCGAGGAGATGAACAGGGGATCCGTGGTGGGAAATATCGTGCAGGATCTCGGTTTGGATGTAAAGAGACTGAAATCGGGCAGAGCGCGGATCTTTACGGAGGACAGTCGTGAGTACATCGGTCTGAATGTGGATAAAGGCACTCTGATAGTGAGAGAGAGGATAGATAGAGAGGAGCTGTGCGCTCAAATGTCTCCATGCTCTTTACATTTTCAGATTATTCTAGACAATCCGATGGAGCTGCATCAAATTGATATAGAAATTTTGGATATTAATGATAATGCTCCTATTTTTGCGAGAAGAGACATCGCTTTTCAAATAAGTGAGATGGCTCTCTCTGGAGCTAAATTTTCTTTAGATAGCGCACATGACCCGGATGTAGGAGTCAATTCGCTTCAGAGATACACACTTTACCCAACAGTACATTTTGCTTTGAAAGAATTGACTGATAATAATGGGTTAAAACACGTAGAAATGGTTTTGCAGAGATCTTTAGACAGAGAGAATCAGGAAGAACACAAGTTAACTTTAACAGCATTTGATGGCGGTAGCCCTCAAAAATCTGGTACTGTAAAAATAAGTGTTACAGTTGTGGACGCCAATGATAATGCACCAGTTTTTACTTTGCCTTTGTATAGAGTCACCCTTTTTGAAAATTCACTGAAGGGTACACATGTGACGACAGTGTCTGCTACTGATAAAGACCAAGGCTCAAATGGGAAAGTGACTTATGCATTTTCTCAAAGCACAGGAAAGAACTTGAATTTGTTTAATATTGATTCTGAAACAGGTGATATTACTGTTAACGGTGAACTCGACTTTGAAAAAGCAAGACATTTTCAAATTAATGTCGAAGCAACAGACAATGGAGGCTTGACAGATTCATCTAAAGTGGCGATTGAAATAGCTGATGTTAATGACAACGCACCGGTCATTAGCATCATTTCATTTTCTAGTACAATTCCTGAAAATTCCACACCCGACACGATAATAGCAATGCTGAATATTAAAGATTTAGATACGGGGCGAAATGGGAATGTAAAATGTACGACAGCTCAAGACGCGCCCTTCAAAGTCAAACCTACTTCAACAAATTTCTACAGCTTAGTCACGGCGGAATATTTAGATCGGGAGAAAATATCCGAATACAATATAACGATTATAGCCGCAGATGAAGGATCTCCATCTTTATTTACGAATACGACACTG
>QMIH01001656.1:37776-48850 GCA_003987875.1 Clarias batrachus | reverse complement strand
ACGGTAATTCCACTTATGGTTTTAAAGCATTAAATCTAACTCTGTAATTTGCAGCCTGTATGACCGTTAACTAAAATGTGATTGGACACATTACAATTTTTGTTATCAAAAGTTGACAACAAAAAAATATATAGTGGCAAGAAAAAGTATACGAACCTTTTAGGATTTCATGGGGTTTTGTTTGAGTTTTTTTGCATTAATTTGTCATCGAATGTGATCCGATCTTCATCTGAGTCAAGCGACTGCTGAATTTCTAAAGTCTTTGAAATCACTTTGTAATCAGCTTTTTTGTAAATCAACAATTCTTGATCAAAAGATCCTCCGAAAGCTCTTTTTGATGATGCATGGCTCACATAAGTGTATTCTTCTTCTTAAGCAAACTTAAAAACTTTTAATAAGTCAAAGTAGCTCTAGTCCACACCTCCAAACTTCAAATTTTCTTAACAAGAGTCCAGGCGACACCTGACATTTAGCTTTTGATGTTAAGTCAAGGATTCATAAACTAACACTAGCGCTATGAGGTTTTGGTCGTTCTCAATAAAGACATGAAAGCTCACAATCGTCTGTGTTATTATTTTAGGCGCATTATATTCGCCTCTACTCTTGACTTAGATGAAGATCAGATCACATTTTATGACGAATTAATGCAGAAAACCATGAAGTATTAACTATACAACAATACTTTCCTGCATCAAAGATCTTAATTGTCATGCAATTCATATTACAAATGTAAGTAAGTAAAATTAATGACACAATAAGCCAAAAGCTAAAGAAATATTTTCTGCAAAGTAATTTCGGTGTTTAGGGAATGTCCTGTTATCAGATAATTAAACTGCCACCTTTGTATTTAAACATAAGAGACTAAGAAGCTAAAATCACATTTTTAGTGCAAACCTTCAACAAAAGGTCCATTTTAAAACATAAATCACATATACTATCATGTTGTGCTTGCAAAAAAAAAGCTTCAGGACTGAGGTGTTCGTCTCTATCGGAACACCAGGTTGAATCTGTGAATCAGGACATCTGCCTAATTAAGACGAGGCAGGTTTAATGACCAGCTTAGGTTTGAAATGCCATGTGGTAAATGTACTAAGCATTTGGCCAAAGCCTCAGATGAGGTTTTTAGTAAAGCCCCACACCTCTTTTCACAGCTGCCCTCGATTTCTTCCGTGACCCCCACCTGCAGGAGTCGGTGTGCGTGAACCCCTGAAGTGCTTCCAGACTGCAGCTGAGCGGCCGTCGTCTTCCAGCTGTTTCAAATCGCTTGACTCAATAAGCACGGCTGCAATCACAGCTAATCAAGATAGCATAGATTACCGTCAAAGTCGCTGGGAGAGCTTTCATAAAGCCAAAAAACAAACAAACAAACAAACAACAACAACGACGACGAAAAAAGATTTGCAGTTGATTCTTAGTGAACCAGCTTCCTAATAGAACTTTCTGAACCGCACTAAACCGATCTCTCAGAAACACTTCCACTAACCAAGAATTTGCCCTCGCGCAATAAATGTCACGAATCAAGAAATGGAAGTCAGAATATACAGTATAAATTATATAAATCTAAGGGGTCACGATCTTGCAGATTTAAGTTCTAAACTAGCACATGAACTTTAAACAAATAAAAGGGTTTTTTTTTTGTTGTTGTTGTTGTTTTTTAATGATTATGAAGGGTTGTTCAAGCCAAACTGGGATTCTTGATTGAACAGAATAACAGAACACAGTTCTGACTTTATTCAACCTCCTGCTACACTAATGCACTTATCCCAGTGTCTCACTAGAGCTCGGACACCATCAAGGTAGAAAGTTTCCTCAGTACGCCGGAGCCGTGATCGGACTGCTTGTCTGATTCAAGTCTGAAACGCCGGCCTCCCAGGAACTCCTTTAATAGCCCAAACATGTGGGAGTGGCTTGGCGCGAGGTCAGGATTGTATGCGGGATGTGGCAATAAATCCCAGCTGAGTTCCTGTAATGAACTCCTAGCGTGTACAGTCCCGACAGACAGATGCGTCTCTTCTTTGTCGTAAGTGATCCGTTGATTTCCAAGGACCAGGCGTTCCACTTGCTGAAGGACTCCAGCGAGCTCCAGTCAGGATCGTTATTCATTAACATACTCCTTTGTTTAAAATTCTTGCACTGTTCAAATATTTTAAGAGTCTCATCACCGTACTGTGCTTCACACGGTAAGTCTTCTGTAAATATCAAATCGTTTTTACACCTTCATTCACCAGAAAGTCCCAGTTTGGCTTGAATGCCCCTCGTGATTTTGAGCTTATTGGGGCAGCCRATGCCCCAAACCTGACCAAGCCCAGAAAGAATGTGAGGGTGGTTTCAGAAAGGGCATCTGACATAAAAACCTGTTCGAAGGCATACGTGAATCGAGATGGTCGGCTCTGGCAACCTGTTAGATCTAAAAAGGCAATTACAACAGAACTGGTGGAGTCACCCATGCTTAAGACTTGTGAGGATGAGCGTGTTATATACTTTGTGATKCTGGTTTGCATGTGAAGGGAAAGATATTGATGGTATGGGACTGAGGCTTGAGGGTGTTAGACTGGCAGAAGGAGATGGGTGGGTGGAGAGATGAAAAAAAAAAAAAAAAAGCTTACAAGCAGCTGCACTACATCTGTCTTACACTGACACATGTGGCATTTGTGAAGTTCAAAAGAAGTTTTATAATGATGCAGCTGTTTAAAGATGTGAGAGAGAGAGTGTGTGTGTGTGTGTATGTGTGTATGTGTAAATGCAAAGGTGTAAAGGTTTTTCTTCTTCTTCTTCTTCTTCTCYTTCACTCCTGGGCTGATTTATTTAAATAAATTAGTCCAGGCTTAAAAAAAGAAAACTTGCTATTTTAACACAGAGGTGTTGGAGTTGGAGCATAAATATCTACAGTACATTTAAAAAATACCAGTTTTTATACGATATGTAATAAATATTCTTCTGCTTTCTCTCAAACATGTGAAACAAAGATGTTACATAAGCAGCTCTGGCTGTGTGCAACCACTGACCCACTGATCCTGATAGATATTTCAACGGCCATTAGAGCTTATTAAAGGCAGTCAGTTGTAGGATTGCATGGTTAATAGTTACAATGAGGGTCTGAATGGGTCAGGAAGTGTGCGTGTGTGTGTGTGTTGGGGAGGGTGGTATTTGGTGGGAAGTGTTTTTAGAACACAGTATTTACTGTGAACCATTTGTGCCTGGTGCCCCGCGTGACTCTCCGGAGCAGCACCTGCTGTCCATGCCCAGAGGTCACCAGTCAGGAGGTCAATGCCTAGGGTGAAAGGTCATTCCACAGAACCTCAGCAACGATTGAGAATACAGATGGCCTAATCAGGTCAGGTGTCTGTCTTTCTTCGAGCTCTAGTCTTTCTTTTTTGATGGTTCGTACACACGTGTCTTTACAGCCAGAGCAGATTCTTCTGGGTGATTTTCACATTGATTAAGAACATCATTCAGAAAACTAAAAAAAGAAACGAGGCATGTTTAAAGTGTGAGATCTCGTGCAGCTTAAAATTCGATCTCGCGCCATCTGTTTTCCATTACAATTTGGATTAGCCCTGATTAGGTTTCAATTCCAGAACTGCCAGTGATAAAAGCCTGGAAAAGATTCTGTTTTTTTTTTTTTTTGCATTTCTTATCGCTTATTTCAAAAAGAAAAAAGAAAAAAAAAACTGGCTGAAACCCAGGGTTCGGGATCAGGCCAAAGTTTCTTGTACTCTTTTTTTTTTTTTTTTTAACAAGAAAGACTTTAGAACACTCTTAGTCTGAATGTGCTCCATAAGATTCCTTCCTGCTTCATAAACTTGCATAATCAGTTTACAAATTTAATCTTTAAATTAAAAAAATATATATATCCAATTCATGATAATAGATATCATCTTTTTTGTGTGTGTTGTTTGCATAAGTAGTGAGAAGTTTTAATAAAAATGAAAGTCTTCTAAAGGTTATGTATAAAAGGGAGCCCCCTGGTGGTGGTAAGAAAAATGTAAAGCAGTTAATTCTTGTGCTTTTTTAAAATGATTTTTATTTCTGAATGCATGAGAAACAGTAGGTGAGATTACTTTCCCACCATCAGTTCAGAAATGTGAACCATAGACGATGGTTGCTGTAGGTGAGGCCTCGCTGCTCTGCGAGATAGAGATCATATGTGATGACTCATTTGCGTGATGAAGTCATGTGCGGGGGATGCGGGAGGGATTACCTGGAACTCTGAGGGCATGTTCAGGGCACTTCAGTTTTATAGTATTTCACTCAGCTTTTACGGCTGTGGGTTTTTTTTTTTTTTGCCACTTGTGATGTGGTATTGGTGTAGGAATGCATCCTCTCTAGGTTTCGTTCCCCATGCACATTTCATCTCCACTTTTATACTGGCCTTGCATGAGAACCGTGAGTGCCATGAGTAAGTGTGATTGAAGATCCTCCGCATATTGTTTTTTAAGTAATGCACTCCCGAAACGCTCGCTTACTGTTGAGGTCAAGATGAAGGTCAGACTCACACAGTGCGGTGATGCCTTTAATACGTCACTTAAAACAACTTTTTATTTATTTATTTATTTATTTATTTATTTATTTATTTATTAAATGTAAACAATAACCATTGTTAATCCTGACATGCACTTCTGAGACTTTGTTTTTATGGTTCTGGGTTATTTTGGCTTGTTCATTCAGTAGGTTCAGTTTCTTCATATTGAATGAAATGAAATGAAATGAAATGTCATTGATTAAAGTGAAGAAATGGGAACAAATGCTATATTGCAACATTCTGCAAATTGTCAAAAGATCCAATTTAAAACTTGTTTGTTTATGTAACAACCTGAGCAGAGACCTTATTTCCCCTTTCGTCTGCAGCCGTTTCTCACTGAGCTTTGCTACTGCAGAGTTTTACAAACTTGTCCTTATGAAAAGTTATTTTCTGTTTCTCACACGGTGGCTTTAAATTATTTCGTAACATTCTATATACTGTATATTCTACTGACATCTTCAGTACTATATTTTTTAGAGCATTGACAGTCAGAGAAAGAAATGAGTTTAAACATCTAAACCTAAAACAACACTTTGTTATTACATTAACACAACAGCAATTATAARAAATATATAAAAGTAATTATGAAAAATTATGAAAATCTAATGACTCTTTTTACAGACAGATTTTAGATAGCTGACAAACTTTTTTGTGTGTGTGTGTAAAAATGTCATTTATTAAGACCATAACTACAGCATAATTGTAGTGGGATTTTAAACATGTTTTTTTTTTTAGTTTTTTTTTTACATGATACATTTGATGCATAATCATAATACTTGGTCATTTATATGTTTTTATGTATTTTTATGTGAATGTGAAATGTGTGCAAAATCAGTTATCCTGTTATAACATTTTAGAAGTTATAAACGTTTGAACATTCAAATCCTAGCAGCTTTGTATTCCACAAACAACCTCAACCTCAATGCTAAAAAAAACCCCCAAAGAGCTGCACCTTGTGGACGTCCAGAAAATCATAAAGCGCAGACACYCATCTACTTCAGTGGTAGAATGTGTCTCCCTGGTATAGAAAGTTCCTGGCTGTCCACAGCTTTAAAGATTTGTCCTGGAAGCATAACATCTCAGTTCTGATTAGGAAAGCGCAACAGCATGTTTACTTCCTGAGAAGTTGCACCTCTAAGAACATCCTGACCAACTCTATCACAGTCTCCATGGTGTCTGGAAGGAAAGTCATGCGTGGTGAAAACTGACTGGTATATCATTGTCACCCAATTACCAGCCATTAAACATCTTCAGCACGGCAGACGTCATCATTAGGGTCTGCTGATGATCTGAGTGACAAACTATTTGCCCTCCTTCCATCCAGGACGAGCTGCAGGAACCTTCGATTCAAAATCTTCACACAACAATTATCTTGTTATATTGTTAGACCACAWCTCTATTATTTATAGTATAGTATGTATGTATATTATCTGTATGCACATGAGCGTTTTAAAAACTTGAGAATGTCATTAAAACCTTTGACTTTCACTTTTGTTTTCATACTTTTGTGCACCACTATACATTGATTATATATTCCTTAGATAACCTATTATCTGTTGGATATTCAATATACATAAATACATCATATTTCTTTWAAAATATTGATGTAAGTCTATAAAACTATTTGCTTATATCTCCTTATACAAATGAGAGTTTTCATCTATTACAATAGTGCAATTTACACTTTATATTGTTATCTATTCAATAGCCATTGCATACTGTATATTCATTACCCATAGCCTATTTATATATTATTCACTTTGTGTACATGCTGTATAAATGCTAATTTATATATATGCACATTATGACCTCTATCCAGAAATGATCACCTTATAAACCATAATAGAKTTATTGATTTTTTTTTGCTTATATGGAGGAGACCTTATCTATCCATCCATCTAGTAACCTTTGTAGTCCAATTAGGGACTGAGGACATTTTTAGTGCTGGTGCAGGCTAATTAGGTTAATCTGAATGTCTTTGGGCTGTGGGAGGAAATCGGAGTGCTTGGAGGAAACTCACSAAGCATGGGGAGAACATCCAAACTCCACGCACGCAGACCTCGAGGMGGGAATSGAACCCGGACTCCGCACGTGCCAAACCACAGCCTTAATCGCTAAGCCACTGTGCCACCTACAGTAGTACATATTATAGAAACTATAAAAGATGATATGCATAACCCTTATCTCATTACAGCGGCACTTGTAATGAGGGGTGGAATATTTTAGGCGGCAATTCTTTGAAGTTGATGTAATGGAAGCAGATAAAGTGTAAGGCTCTGAGCAATTTYGAAAATGGACAGATTATGAGGGATAAGTCAGAGCATCTCCAAACCAGCAGTGTTCCCAGTTTGCGTTGGTTAGTTCTTGCCAAAATTGGCCCAAGAAAGGACGAGCAGTAAAGCAGCAGCAGGGTCAAAGGCACACAAGGCCCACTGGTGAAAAAGTTCACGCTGGCTATGAGAAAAAGGTGTCAGAACACACAGTGTCCAGGGAAACAAAAGTTCAAGGTGTTGTCTTGACCTTCAAATTCCCCAGACCTCAGTCCAATCACGTATCAGTGGGATGTGTCTGATAAACATGTCTGATCCATGGAGGCCCTATTGTGCAACTTAACGGATCTGSTGCTGTCTGGTGCAGTCCATGCACCGCCACGTCAGGGCTGTKTTGGTGGCACAAGAAAGACCCTGTATGAAGTTGAAATACAATTCATGGACAGTTGGGGCAATTATTACTGATTAATCTAGCCGTTCAGTAGATGTTTAGTCTTTTGATAAAAATGTAACAAAATAACAGGAATATGACAGGATGAGAGAGAGAGAGAGAGAGAGAGAGAGAGAGAGAGAATTTCCTGCAGACCTGGAATGCCTGCTCGCTGCCATTCTTTCAGACTCAACTCAAAATTCATCGTACTGGTGTGACTTCATCAGGGATCACATGGGAGCCCGGGTATGGACGAGTGTCTGCAAGCTCACTAAGAGAGCGATATCAGTGAGATGAGAGTGAAGCAAGGGGGATATAGAGGTGGGGTGCAAATGAAGGACCTGGAACCATTGGTGTGTGTGAACAAGTGTTAATCCCTGGATGAAGTGTATACACACTCAAGAGGTGCCAAGAAAAATTGGATGCTGGGTCTCGAGCAGATATAAATCACTCCTCAATCACATAAACAGGTAAGGGACTCCCTATACAGGTGTTTTGTGTTTACAAACGGATTTGATCGGATGGTCGGTCATACTGTAAATATTCTAATTAACACCTGGCAACGCATGACATCACAGCATCCGTAAGAGCTCATTGTACTGGTTTACCAAATGGCGATGCCTTGTATTAGTTCATGTTCACAAGATGTAAAGAGGATTAATATGTGTTTGTTTGCTACTAATATCCTTATTAGTGCTGATACACGGTGGGCATTCAGGGAAACATTTAATGTGACCCAGTCAAAAAAAAAAGAATAAAATAAAATAAATAAATAAATAAATAAATAAATAAATAAATGGGGAATAAATTTAATTCTGATATTTGAAATAAATACCTTTTTGCAAACCTTTAAGTTTGAAAATTGTGCACTTAACACAGATTGTCTTTATAATTAATATTTATAATATTTAATTACATTTTTAAGGCTAAAATGTTTTGTTTGACTAAATTGTTATTCTAATACATTATAAATCAATCAGTCTTTATATTAGAATCATGTATGAAAATCAATGTTCAAATACACAATGTTCAGGATGCTTGTGAATGAAATGCTGATAAATCAACAGATGTACAGACTTTATTATGTGTTTCTGGTCTACTAAACAGATTCCCCCCCCCCTCCTTTTTAAACCACTTGACATTGGAAATATTACCCTTGATCTTGAGATATCTCATGGGATATCCATGCAGCTGTGCATCGTGCCACTTTAAGAAACTCTAATATATATGCCCCAAAGCTGGAAATACAAGCTCTAAAGTAAACACAATATTAACTGCTTTCCCTAAAGAAGTGCAATCATCTGACAAGCTGATGGCACACGGAGAGGTTAGTGTTTGCCTTATTTGTTATTCTTTAAAAATCCTTATATTAAATCGTATTTTTTTTTTAAATGTTTTTTTTTATTAAATGTATTTCATAGGTATGATCTTGGGAATAATGGTACAAAGTGAATGAGACTGATGATGGGTGTGGCGATGATGAATGATGAGACTTAATGGATGAGCAAAAATTTGAAAGAAAAAGCATGGAGAGAATTTGTATTGTATTTTTGTTTTATGATGAAAGAAAAGAAAAAGATTTAATATATAAAATATAAGATAATAATAATAAAAGACTAGATAAGAGAAAGTTGTGTCTCGTGTGAGAGCGACCGTGAGCATTAGTCAGTGTGTGTTTACTTTGGGCTTATAGAACTGTTTAACTGTGACACATGTGTTTGCTTTTGTGGCCAGAGTCAGCTGACTGCCACGCTGCTAACCTCTGTAGTGGCGGCAGTGTTTGGCTCTCTGCAGATCGGATACCACACCGGCAATGTCAACTCCCCAGCCAGAGTGAGTACACGACTCTGCATGGCATGGCGCGAACATACACGTCTCGTTGAATAAACTGTGTGAGAGCTTTCTATTCAGCTCGCCGTGGTGTTGGAAGGATTTATGTTTGCAGACAGGTGGCTACGATGTCTGGACTGTGTTGATTTATCAGCTTGGTGTGTGTGGACACTGTGCAATGGTCTCCAGTTAGTATTTCATTCCAAAGTTATCCAGGAYGTTCTTCCAGCTCTTAGTCATGTCTTTCAGGTGGATGAAATGCAGTATATTCATTAATTCTGTGAATTTGGCATGCAACTGGAATCTGATGTCAAAACTGCAATACACAGAAACCTTCAAAATATGAAATACTTCATCAAATGCTCACAATCTTCCCATTCATATGCACATTACAACTAGCACATGGTTATAGGGACTTTGTTATCCTCATTATATTACCTTCTCATTCAAAGAGGTTGAATTTGTATTATGGCAAGAAAAAAGCAGCTAAGTGAAGAAAAAAACGAGCGGCCATCATTACTTTAAGAAATGAAGGTCAGACAGTCGGAAAAATTGGGAAAAACTTTGAAAGTGTCCCCAAGTGCAGTCACAAAAAGCATCAAGCGCTACAAAGAAACTGGCTGAAAAATAATATTATATATCTAAACAATGACTATAAAGTTAATTGATTGATTGATTCTGTCTCATGACTCAGGTTATTGAAGACTTCTTTAATGTGACATGGACGTCTAGACACAATCAGTCCATGCCAGAGCACAGTTTGACATTTCTCTGGGCTCTCTCAGTCAGCATCAAGGACTTTGGAGCTCTGTTGGGTTCACTGGGTGTCAAAAGCCTGGCTGATTCCTATGGAAGGTGAGATCTGGCTTCAGGGAATCTTGTTATTGTTTTTCTTTCCAAAAGCATGGCAGCATACCTGTTGGTTATAATGCCACTATTTTTTTTTATTCTGTAGGAGAAATGCCATTCTCATAGCAAACAGTTTGTCTATAATGGGTGCCAGTCTGATGTTCCTGAGTAAAGCAGCTAAAGCTTATGAACTTCTTATTGTGGGCCGTTTCATTTTTGGCCTATTCTGTGGTCTGGTGATGAGTCTGAACCCACTGTATATTCAAGGCGTGTCCCCGATTAACCTACGTGGTGCCTTCGCAACTCTTAACCAGGTTTCTTTTGCCTCTGGTATCTTCCTGGGCATGGTGAGAGACCACACACACACACTCTTCATCTCTTGGTCATCTTTTTAAAACTCTTTAATTATGATCTGGTTTTCACCAGTGAAAGACAAGCCTAGACTAATTCATTTGTTTGTGGTGAACAGGTGGTGGGCTTAGAAACAGTCCTGGGTACATGGAAGTCCTGGGCGTTTATGTTGTCTTTGTCCCTCATCCCTGCTGTCCTCCAGTACGTAATCTTGCCTTTTTGCCCTGAGAGCCCTCGCTATGTCTTTATCAACTGTGGTAAAGAGCAAGAAGCAGAAGCTGGTGAGTGAGAGAGAGAGAGAGAGAGAGAGAGAGAGAGAGAGATTTACATCCTTAAACTTGAATATATAATGAATTAGAAAGTACCTCTCATCTGCATATCTCATTTTGATTTTACCTTCAGCTTTAAAAAGGTTAAGAAGAAACCCTGAACAGGTAACGAAGGAGATGGATGAGATGAGAGAGGAAGCAGCTCACAGTGAAGCCAGAGTAACTATCGGGGAATTCTTCATCAAGCGCTGCTACAGGCAGCCCATAATACTTGTTCTAATCATAAACCTGGGGAGCCAGTTATCCGGATTCAACGCGGTTAGTGTTCACATAAGAAAATTATATCTTTCGATTTTGTGTTGTTTTGGGTTACATGCCTTAACAGTGGAATGCAAAAATTTGTACACCCTTGGGACTAAAAATATTGTGTATTTATACTAATGTGAAAAAAGCAACTACAAAAAAGTAAACAATTACTTTTCTGTATGAGAAATATCCTCTAATAACTTTTGTGTACATCAACCTAATTTGTACAGGGTGGGTCATGGAAAGG
>QMIH01001656.1:2137-15738 GCA_003987875.1 Clarias batrachus | reverse complement strand
CAATTTTAAAAGTAGAGCAATGTATTGCTGAAAAGTTAATGTCTCAAAAAATTAGTTCAACTGTATGCATGAGATTTATTTTATGTAAGCAAATACAATGTTATTAGGATTAGTATTAGTCATAATTTTATTGTACTAAACTTTCACGCCATTAAATGCCACAGAATTCAAAGAAAGAAAGAAATCAAAAAGGAAAAATGATTACAAATAGGAAAGCTAAATTAAAAATCCCAAACCCAATAAACACCATTCAGAAGTTAAATAAATGTCAGATATTCTCTTCTGCATAAACATATTAGCACTAATAATTTTAATCCAAACGTAAATGGCAGACTTCTTTATGCACAGAGAGTGAGTAGCGTCACATACATACATGTATCACAGATGAACAATCAAGCCATGTAATTACTGCAGTTTGAGTTTGCAATAATGTTGTATTTTACCCACCTGTAGAAAAATATCAATTTTAATATTATTACAGTTGTAATTTTTTTAAAGACTTATTATACATATGGATACTGAGGATAGATTGATGTTTTTGAAATCAAGACATTAATGCCATACATCGTACACACCTTTAAACCAGGGGGTACACAGCATGTGTGGCTATGCCACACTGGTTAAAGTTGTTCCTTGACATCCTGATGTAACCATTCTCACCCCAGCTAACACCCCAGCTGTATACAAATAAATAAAAAAAAGTCTCTTTGTGGGAAATTGCTTTTACCTCATAACTTTCTAATCTTTCAAATTACTTTGTATAATGTTATCATTAAGCATGAAACGGTAATGAAAAAATATATATTATATTTTCTACACAATTTTTTTTAACCTTCCTTTATTTATTATTTTTTATTATACATTTTTTTTGTTTGTTTGTTTAATATCCTTTCACTTACAAATAAAAATAAATTTGTAGTTGTATTTTTTCTATTGTTTTACCTGTTTTTGACCAACCAGTAGTCAGGGTAAACGCCGTAACCAACAACCAGGACAGCATGATTCAGCTCAAATCTACTGCACATTGGCTCATTATAGACACCTTTAATCAAACATGTAACGGTCAATTTTTAGAAAATTCATGCAATAGGTTAGTAATTTTGTAAATCAATACTGACAGGTATTGCACAGGATTGTGGTTTGTGATTCTTATCTAAGACTCACCAGATTTATAGAGCTGGAATGAGATATGACCTGCGTCTATGGCAACAGAAATGGGTCCAATAGTGGCCACAGCTTCCTGTAGAGCTTTCTCATCTCTACTTCTTACAAACACATAGCCAGTACAGGTTGCTCCGACAGTGGCTGGATTAAACCTGCAGTACCAGTCCTACAGTGAAAGGAAAGTGTTTAATAAACAACTACCTGACAAAACGTTTCAGTGTATTAACCAAAGGGTTTTACAAACATTATGTTAATCAAACGTAATTAAACCTTATCATCTAAATGATATATATCTACTCACTCTGCCCTCATAAGGGTAGGACTCCTCTGTGTCAATTCCCTTGTTCTTGATAATGTATTGAAAGGCTTTATATGGCCAGCCTCCGTGGCAACCAAAGTTCTCTTTTGAACAGTCCACCAATTGCTGCTCACTCAGTGACACCAGCTTCCCTGTCTTCCTAAATGTCTGACCTTCCAGTGCCCCTGTCTAAAAGACGACAGAAGACCAGAAGTAGTGTTATTGTTGCTGCTTTTTACGTACATATAGCTGTGATTTTGAAAAGGTGGGAGTGAAGACGACATTATGTACTGTAAGTAACCATAGGACAACACTGCTCTTACCGCACTGAAGGCCCAGCAAGAGCCACAATTCCCCTGGTTCTTAACTTTAGTCACATAGCCCTTTATCCTCCAGTCCACAGTATCTGGAAGAAGAGTTCCATTTGCTTGTGGAGAAAATATAGGTTCATCGTGTTTCTTGGTGCTGTTGARGGATCCGAGGCAGCCCYTTAAAACTGATTTTCTGTACTCTTGATTACTCTGTTAGAGATGGAGATGCAGTAAGAAGAAAAGGGTATGTTTTCCTGTCTACACTAATGGAATTAGTGAATGACCTTTTTATCTTCAGTAACCATGTTGTCCCACCAATGGTATATATACTGATAATTGTGTGTTTCTGTGTATGTGTGTATACATGCATCAAAAATCATTTTTGTAGATCAGTTTTTTTTTTTCATTCTGTAGACAAATTACACATCAATCTTGCAAATTTTAAAAACAAATCACTTATAAAACAATTCATTAAACAGTTGAAATTAATAATAAGTGTTTATGTGTTGTTTACATAATTAGCWAAATTGGCTGTATTATTATTATTATATAGAAATAATATTAAAGGTTTGCGCCTTTGTTATTGTGGGGAAATGAATGTTTACAGTCAGGTGTTTGCTTGCTTATGAGAAATTMTAGATCATGAACAGATTTTGTCTGTTTCTAAGTTCATGRCTGTATATGTGACCCAGTCTGAAGAAGAATAATAGAGATTAATTTATTTGTTTAATTAGCCAAATTTTGACRTGCATATCAGAATCTTCTCACCATGTCTGCGAAGTAGGTCATGCCGAGTCTATAGCTCTTAATGCCCTGGTCAGCCTGCATGTTGTGCACCAGGACTAGTTTGCGATTTTCCAGCCAGGTCATCTTACGCCAATACTCCTCCTCTACAGACGTATAAATCTTACCTAATGAAAACAAAACATTATAAACCTGACAAAGCAAATCACTGCATGGCTGGTTTTTATTGCATTTGTATATACCTTAGAGTTACAGTAAAAAAACAAACAAACATATATAATAATAAAAAACACAGATTTTTCTTTTCGTAAGACATGTTTGATGTGACAACATGGTAAAGATTTCTCACCAAACTTCAATTTCCAGGAATTGAACTCCAGGTCCTCCAGAGAGATACCGGCTACACTGCCCAGAGCCACAAAAGTGATTATAAAAATCAAACCCTTCATTCTGCAAAAAAAAAAAAAAATCATATTTCTGTTATGAGGGTTTTCTTCTTTATACTGTCCACACTATTTTTTGCCATCAAGAAATGAGGACATAACAGGTGTGTAACAGGACATTTTGTGGCACTCTCCAAAAATGTGAAACATGCAGATAATGTATGGCATTCTTAATCATTCTTGTGCAAAATCTTTCTGCACTTATTTGAACAATATTTCTCTCTCTCTCTCTCTCTCTCTCTCTCTCTCTCCTCTCTCTTGTGTGTACTCTCTTTGCGTAGCAGCCCTTTGCTTGTCTGATTGGCACAGCATAACAAATATTACACAAAACCAGCTAATTAGAGACTGTAGGAAGTTAATTCCAATTGACTGATATGTCATTTATCTATGCACGCACGCACACACACGCGCACACACACACACACACACACACACACACACACACACACACACACACACACCTATGCAGACAAGCAAGGACTAAACTACATTATTCATTGTATACAAACACAAGTAAAGCACAGCGTGTTTTTTTTCTGGATAAAACACATTACAACATTTAAATTTATCAAATGATTTTAATGAGGCATTTTTATATTCAAGCCTTGAAAATGTTAAAACTCTAAAGTTAGGCTATATTTATTGCTGGACAGCATGTGTATATCAACTTTAGAATTACACAAAAATTAAATTACTTTAAATTATCATTCAGTTTAGAAGTTTTTTATACATACATACATACATACATACATACATAATTTGAGCAAGAGAGAAAAAGAGAGTACATACGTTCTTTGTTGACTTCCCTTATAGAACGAGAGCTGTGTGGAATGCCTGACTTGGGGGAAGTACCTTATGATATAGCATTTGTGTACAAACCCCTCCTATTCAGAAAGAAATGTTCGATTAAAGATTTGTTCCAGAATTCAGAATACATGATCTAATAATATGTTAAGTGATTAAAGTTCAGGAATAAAAATGTTTGTGCAACCAAAAATAACCATAATATTACTGCGCACATTTTAATAAAGAGCATAATAATATCAACATACTAGATGCGCCTGTGATTTTGTTCGCATAGAATTTACTTGCACACTCATAATTGCTTTTTAAAAAATGCACAACAACATCTGTTGAATTTTGAAACAAACTAAAATCTTTACGTGTTACTGTGCAATGTGCATGAGATCGCATGTATTTAGTAGATTTCAATTGTAATGCACAATCATAAGTGTGTATTAAAAAATGTACAACGCCATTTGTTGAATTTGGAAGAAAATGTAATGATTTTTCCAAGGTGTTTATTTTTTGTGTGTGTGATTTAAGCGTGTTTTAAATTATCAATTAGCATATAACCGCTTTCCATGGGCCGATTGCGATGAAACAAAGCCTATATTTTATCCCAGGTCCGGGCAAATACACCTGTGAAAACTCCATTAACTCATGTTATTTCATGTTAACATATTTCATGTTACATTCATTACAAGATCTAGCAGGAAAAAAAGGACACACAAAGTAAAAAGGTACTAAACAAAACTTTTATTATTTAGAACTTTTTTATCCCATGACTGATTTTGGATTTGCCCTGCATTGTTGTTGCAACAGGCACAAACACCAAATACCAGATGTTCTACCTGGGCATTGGATCTTCCTTCCAGTATTCTTCAATCACCTCCAACACTCTGTGGGCCCTTACCCATACAATAATTCAAATAGAACTATTCAATTCAAATTCAAGAATTTCAAACATTGTCCATTACTGTATAAATTAAATAGTTTTTAAGCATCTTATTGAAGCTCTTCTCATTGGGTTGAAAATAATGTACTTTGTTTTGGATTGCTTTAATTTTATATATTCAAGTTTGCATAGTGTGTATCATACAAATCATGTTCCCTGATCAATTCAGATCTGTTTGTTAATCCTGATTCTGGACATTACCTAAAACAGTGCATAAAAGGTGTTATTCACTGATCACTTACAGAAGTAGTGATTCAGGTTATCACTTTATGTAATTCTGTAGGAATAATATGGAATGATATGCTTGTTAAAGATATAAAGATATAAATTCTTCAAAGAGAATTTTTGCGGCATTTATGCTAAAATATTGGCCCCTACACTTATTTCTGAAGGATGTGGAGGATGTGTGTGTGCAAAACACATCAGCTCTCCATTTTTTGTCTTGAATCATACCAATGTACAAAGACCTGACATATCCCCCTGACCCCCTTGAATTTTGAAAGAGAGAGATTCCTTTGATTATGATGTAGAGAAAGAGGATCACATTTCTGAAAAGAGGCTGCCACTGATTTTGAAGAAATGGTTGAGACTGAGCATCAGCTTGTTCCAAAACGAAGACGAGACACAGAACCAGTAGAACCCGTCCGTCAGCAGCCAGCTCCAGAAACAGAAGCCATCAGCAGCTAGCAAGTAAAATATATGGATGTCAAAAAATGGTGAAATTGAATGGTCTTCTTGCCGAAGAAATAAGCCACTCTGAACGGCTGCCAATGTGTTAAGAAGGCAACCAGGGCCAACAGGGAGTTTCTCATGTGCAGGACATCAAGTCTTCTTTTAAGCTTTTCTTTCCAGATTCAATCCAGAAAATTATTCTGGATTGCAATAATTTAGAAGGAAGGTGTGTGTGTGTGTGTGTGTGTGTGTGTGTGTGTGTGTGTGTGTGTGTGTGTTTTAAACAAGGGCAAAAGAGACAGACCAAACCCATTCACATGCCCACTTTGGGGTTTTTTATCCTTGCTGGCGTTTTCAGGTCTAAGGGGGAATCAGAATCACAGAATCCCAGTAGGATGCAGAAACTGGCAAAGAACATTTCCATACAACAATGTCCCTGGAAAACTTCCATATAATTTGATGACAGACCAGACAATCTAGCTGCCATCAGGATGATGTGGGACAAGTGGCTGCACCTATTTTACAACCCTGGGCCTATTATTCTAGGTTGCAGCCAGCAATAACAAAAAAAAAGTGCTGTGAAGTGTGTGGACCCAAGATAGACAGAGAAACACTATGTGTACATGCATCAAGAAGTACATATGCAACGCATACACAGTAAAACATTGCCCCTCGTGTTGTATAGGCTGGTATGACAAGGCTTCATGTGTTCAGTGGGGCTGATGTGTTGGCTAGGCTGACCTKGTTTAGCTAAAATGACGTGAAAAAGTTAAACTTCTAATTAAGTTCATATAAATCAGAATCGATAGTTGCTTAATTTGTAAATCTGTTGTTTGTTTTCACTTATATTGATGATTATTACATTTTATTAAATAAGAATAATTTTTAAAAAAAACGAGTAGCACTTTAATTCATAAATGTGATCTAACAAAGTTAAGGGAAAATATTAACCATATATCCTGTGTATATTGCTTGTAACCAGAATGAAGTAAACATAAGTTGAGTATGTGTACAGGTAAGTGAGGCCATTTTTGTGACATATGCTCCTCTACTTGAAAGAACTAGCAAATACCATAAAAGAACTCAGGGCCTCAGTCTGCCTCTCTTATTGTTTTGTTTACCCTCATTTGTCATTGTAATTGAATGTCATACACAGTGCATGCATTGCATGCCTTTTACACAAACATCATATTTGTCATTATCTCACCACTATCTGATTTGGACCTTGTGATGAGATAAGGAGGCAGACGTACAGACCGTATAGACTCTATATGATATATAATGTATGAGTTTGGAAGCAAAAAGAGATCTCCATTTTAGCAGTTTTACTTTCACTTATCTGGATTTTTTTCTTAATGTTCTTTTATAATAAAACCCCCAAATGCAGCAAAACCAAGCGAAAGCAGGGGGAAAAAAGCAAAAATGAGATATATTGATTTGGAARTAAAACACGATTTGAGGAGGGATGAAGGGGAAACTAATCCCTGTGAAACCACCAATCCTCCTTACCATCCGCTTCAGATTAATAATGCTGTAATTCTGTAAATCTATTATGTAAAATTTGTCATGAAATGAAATATTAAATCTCTCTATGTATGATCATCTACAAACTATAAATAACAGCGATTAACCAATGAGAATTCAATATTGCAACATGCTGCTCACAAGCATACACAAGTTTGCGCAATTTTTCGCAATGGCCAAGAGAGCAATTCAAGCACAGCTTTTGACATATTTCAAAAAGAAAAGAACTGAAGGTATGATACATACACTGTAAAAAAAAAACGGTGCGTAAATCCGTAAATTTTACGGTAAAAAACTGGCAGCTGTGGTTACCAGAATTTTACCGTAAAAAATACAGTAGCAATATTTTTGGTCATACTGATTATACTGCATATTTTATGAATTTAAATTTTTCTTTTTTTCGAACCTGACTGGGAATCAAACCCAGACCCTGGAGGTGCACRGCGACAGCGCTAACCACTACACTACCATGCTCACTAGGCAACTATTGTCGTTGTTGGACTTCCTCGGTTTCCCCACATCCCCTCGCACGACTTGCACTCCAACAACGGTGGATAGCACTGTCACCTTGCACCTCCAGGGTCTTGGTTTGATTCCTGGCCAGGCTCGAAGAAAGAACAATTAAAACCAAGCATTTAAGTAACCTCCATTCATGTTTTTTTCTGATTCCCGCAAAAATTTATTGTTCAGCCCTATCCTTCCTTGGAAAATGGGTTGAAGGGTTGAATGTGGGGTATGTGTGTGTCTGTGTTAGTATGTGGCAGTAAGTTGTATACAGTATAGTGGCACGTAGCCATTCAAGAATGAACCCGCATGGAAACGAGATAAGAAGACATACTTTTATGCATGAAAGATGCATTGTGTATGTGCACATAACAAAAGCACAGCACCATCTGATTTCACAAACAGTTCAATTTATCCTTTTGTACACAGATTGTTTTTATGCAGATTGTTTTTTTCTGGATCACTGGAAGCTCAGGAGCGACATGTATAGATCGACAGAGAGACAGGGAGAGGGAAAGAGAGAGAGGGAGAGAGAGAGGAGAAAAAAGAGAAGAGGAGAGAGCAGATGAAAAGGAGAGATAACAGTTAGTTATGGTCACTATCACATAAAGTGAATGTATGCTTAGTGAAGACTGCAAGCAGGGCATCTCTTCACCGTCAACAAACCTGAKTGATCAATGAGAGTGGGGAGGACAGCATCTAAACATACCAGTTCACCAGAATACTCTACGTCCATGAGTCTCCRAGATCTGCTCCTTTACCTAAGGCTAATCTGTTTACAAAAATGCTTGGCTAAATGAATCGTTTTTTTGCATRGATTTGCACACTGAGACTGTGTCTGAGTCCCGAACATTAATAGGAAGACTATTCCAGAACTTTGGGGGTTTGTAAAAAAAAGCTCCGCCCTAAGCTGTAGTTTTCATAATATGTTTTACGGAGAAGCAGCCTGCATCCTTTGATCGAAGTAGGTCAAAGGAGACCATTTAATACTTTATACGTCAATAGTAGTATTTTAAAATCGATGCAAAACTTCAGAGGGAGCGAATGAAGTGTGGATAATATTGGGGTGATGTGCTCGTATCTTCTGGTTTTAGTGAGGACTCTCGCTGCTGCATTTTAGACTAACTGAAGCTTGTTTATGCACCTAGTTAAACAACCAGACAGTAAGGCGTTACAATAGTCCAACCTAGAGGTGATAAAAGCATGAACTAGTTTTTCTGCATCATTTAGTGACAATAATTTATGCTTTTTCTATGTAGATATGGACATAATTGCTGTGCTACAACCTTTTCCAGAATCTTAGAGATAAAGTTGAGGTTTGTTATCATCCTATAATTTGACAGCTGACAAGGATCAAGTTGTATTTTTTTTTTTAGTCGTGTCCAATTTCTTTCCCACATTACTACTACCACCACTCAGCCGAAGAGCGGAGCTAATCATCTCTCATCTCTCTTTAGACCTCCGGCTGCGAGAGGTTACAGCATCAACCGAGATTCGAACTGGCGATCTCCGGGTGATAGGGCAAGCACTTTACCACTGCGCCACTTGGAGGCCCGAGGTGTGGTTTCTTAATTAGCGGTTAAGAAATGTGGTTTCTTAATTAACCATTCTTAAAATGGTTTAATAACTGCTCCTGCCTTTGTTGCACCAGGTTCCCTATGGCTCAGAAGAGACAGCAGTGATAGCTGAGACAATCGSTACTGGTTCAATCAAACAGTCACTTCCCAAATAGCAGCTCGAATGGGGTACGCCCGGTGGCGACTTGAGGTGTTTCTTGGATATGGAGCAGGACACAGGGTAACAGCTGGGCCCATTTGCAACCTCTACCACATTTATAGCATCTGGAACTCTCTACAAGATGGTACAAACATCTGTCATTAATTTTGACATAAAAGGAGTACCTTGGTCTGTGAGGATTTCCTTGGGTAGACCCACCWTGCTGAAGAGGACCACCAGTGCTCACTAGTGCTAGTTAYGTTCTGGGACATTTCTGAATCGGGATAGCCTCTGGGTAGCACGTGGCATAGCCTACCATGGCAAGTAGGTCTAGTTGCTTTCTTCTCCTTGTGGTGCGGTAATACAGCAGGCTGCCCCAAATGAGGAACAAAGACTGTGGTCTGGGTTCACCACCATCCTTGGCTTCTCCTGCAACCTCTCRGACCTGTCCTTACCAGCATTTTAAGCAGGGATCAATCAGTGCTTCTACCATTTCCCGGAGTGTGGCTCGAGCTCTAATTTCAACAGCTTTCTTTTCTTCTCAAGGGAGAGAGTGCAAGAAGCAGTCACTCACTAACCTCGCCATRAATTCTCATGCCAACAGGTTGGTGACTTGGTGCAGACGGCACCATTTTTTTTACCTTAGGAGCTGTTTTTAGGGCTAAGATGTTTTGTGAATCATTTTTATCTTTACTAAGAAATAGTCCTAACTTTAAGGGGAAATTCTAAGAAAATGTCATAATTCTAAAATTTTTCTTAGAATTTCGTCACTAGGAGCAACTTTTAGGTTTAAGAAGCTTTGTGAATATGGGCCCAGGCATTTGGGCAAAACTATAAAAACTCTTTTTTAAACTATCATTKGCTGTTAATAAATAAAGATCTTTCTGACGGACAATGTGTTTCTCCTGGTGTCAGTAAGCTTATCGACCAAACCAAGCGAAGTGTTTATATAACTGCTAAACTTTAAACATGYCTATTTAACTAATATGAAATTCTAATCAGATGTTTTAAATTAGATCATTGTGCACTCACCAAAACAATGAATAAACACCACTTTCCTAACTACAGTACAGTAACGCSATAATGTTAGTAGACCAGTAGATTATATTCTCATACAGAATTGGATCACAATATAAATGAGACTTGTGTTATAATCTTAGTGCATCAAGTCCATCTTGAATATTTTTAGACACTAATTAATTAACTAGTTAATATGACTATTACAGCTATCTGCTGTTCTTTTGTAATTTACACTGAGTTATCTATCTATCTATCTATCTATCTATCTATCTATCTATCTATCTATCTATCTGTCTGTCAGAAAATAAATACATAAATATATAAATATATAGTATATAAATGATACTTATATGATACTTATATATCAAAACCTAATAGTTATAAATCTCGCTGGGTGTGTGAGATGTATGTATTTGGTTTATTGGCACCATTTTCCTGTTAATGAAAGATGGCCTCCAAACAGAAAGAAACACAGGGCTATGGGAGACGAGGAGTGAATGTTACATCTCCGTAGGTTCGCTGTCTCTGGGGTTTGGCCCTCTGAGGGAGGAAACAGACCAGCACCACGTCAGAAAAAGTGGTATGATCTGTATCAGAAGGTACATTTGGAAAGAGTGATATGTATACAGGTATAACGTGTAAAGGTAATCCTTGTTTAAAGGGATTGCATTCTTATTGTTTGCCATTAAACAATTTTACAAATGTCCAATGCAGCTGAGGGGGCATAAGCCTTTGTTAAGAGGAAGACAGACTTGTAGATATGGTTTCCCTGCAAAAAAGGTATCAGTAGTCTTTCCAAAAAATACCATGTATCCATGATTGACTTAATTTTCTTTTCTAGGCATCTGTAGCCTTCCAGCTCTGTCCTAGTGCCATAGACACCACAGCCAGGACCCTCAGCAGCATCCTCTTCTGCAGAACCAGCTACATGTAGCCAGTCAGGAACACCTCATATGCCAGCATTGACTTTGGCATCAGCAAATATTGATCATGATTCATTATGTAATAGAGGTGTGTGCATTATGTAATAGAGGTGTGTGCATCATTTACACCACAACTAAAGACACCACTTAAGCTTCTTGTTTTTTGTTGCAGTTCACAAAGCCACGGTTCGGTGTTGGTTTAAAGCCAAACTTAAGCTTGTCTGCAAAACATGCAAGCAAGGTAATATTAGTAAAATGAATAGGAACACTCTTAAATAAAATTTTAAAATATGTCTATTGTTGTCATTTTCTGCATCTTGAAGTGGGATTTACATTGTTGGAAGGTTTTAGTCTCCATCTACAGTATATAATCCATTTAACTATTCTTTCTTACTCTCTCAGCCCCTCGCTAGCTCTTCTGCACTGTCCAGTACTTATACAAGTGCTGTTGGAAGAAGGACACCATCTCCCTCTTGTAGTCCCAAGAGGGATATTCAGACTGTCTCTCCTCTGTCACTTCCTCCATCTCCTGTACCAAGGCCTTCTCTATTTCATCAGTCACTTCTACAGCTGTGAGAAAGTCTTTAATTATTATTTTCTGCATATTTTTTTAATTACCTTGAAAGAAGCAAATTAATCATGCATGGCCTTTAAACATGTGTCTATACATTATATTTTTCTTTTTAAAATATGTGTAAATCAGGACTCATCAGCTTCCCATCAGACTCATCAGCTTCCCATGGCACCTCCTTTACTCCTCCCATCCCTGCTGCTTGTCTCTGCAACCTCCATTCCTCCACCAGCTGTGGATGGTCCCTCTGCCCACTCTGCTCCTAACTCTCTACTTAATCCATCAACAGAAGATGTGGAGCCTCCTATTGCTTCAAAGCCTGTCTGGCTACCAGCAGAGATGAAAAAGACAGTATCAGTTCAGGACCAGAAATGGATTTCAGCAGCACTGTGGAAGCATCAGCGGCTGTGTATGGATCTGAAGCTTTGGTATGATCCACCAGGGCCAGTGCTCATTTATCATTAGGGACCCACTCCAGTATGCTTTTTCACCCACAAGCTTCTCCTGTGGATGCCATACCACCTGTGGAAGATCAGACTGTCCTGTCCTGAATGTGGAAAACAGCTCACATATGCTGGAGTCCACAAGAGAACTCGTCTGGTTCCCGGATGTGGACAGAAATTACCTGATGATAACAGAGACCCTCAGGTGTAATTATTTTGGCTGCAAACCAATTACATCTCCTGAAGCAAGACCATATTGGACCAGCTGGATTTGGCTCACAGGCTTAAGGTCAGAATGATCCTGACTCAGAAGTGTAACATACAAGTATTACTTATGTCAATAATGTGACACTGAAACACACTGGGAAATGACCGAGTGTTTAATACTTGTGCAACTCTGTTTCTGTCTCTTTCTGCCTGTGTTTACTACAGATATGCTTGTGATATCCGAGTGATAAGATTTCTGAGAGAGAGGACGCTTGGTAACAGCCCCACTCGCTTGGTCAGAAAACCACAGCAAGGAGTGGCTTAAGAGTGCCTGCCAGTACCTCAATGCATGCTCTGCCTCTGGTACTCGACCAAGCCTGCTCCCTGTCAAGTTCCAGGACCAACCTCAACCAGTGGCCATACCAACTCACCGTTGGATCCTGTCCGTGTACGGACGTGACATCCTGAGCAGGCTGGATCACATCAAAGCCAGAATAACGTCTACCATTGGCACTGTGCTGAAAATTGACTCCACAGAAAAGGTAAATATTTTAATTGTAATAATTGTTAAAATATGCATTATTATGATTTCATGGTATTTTGTTTTCTATGTGAAATCTTAGAGGAAAGGCAAAAACAGTCTAAAATTATTCCAACATTAATTAATCCAACATTAATAAAACACTTAAAATGTGTAGAGTATTTTTTCTACAAAAAAAAGAACCTTCATACTAGTATCATAGACATGATACCAATGTGTTTGGTCTTTTCTATGCAAATAAAGATCACCAAGAAGTTGTCAGGCATTGCCAAGGGGAGTGCTTTATGGCTTACATCAAGTCAAGTCAAGTCAAGTAGGCTTTTATTGTCATTTCAACCATATACAGTTCAGTACACAGTGAAACGAAACAACGTTCCTCCAGGACCAAGGTGCTACATACATGCAAACGACATAAATTAACAACACAACATAAATTAACAACGCAGATTTTTACATTTTTAAGTTAACCTAAAAAACTATCAACAGACAACAAAGTGCGCAAGCAAATGTGCAAACGAAGAGCTACATGACAACACAACAACGTAACACAACAACGTAACACATTACATTAAAGAAATACCATTTTTGTGATATGGTACGAATTGAGGTAGTGGAGAGAGCAGCAAGTAAACAGTTAACATTGTGTTCAAAAATATTTTGTGCAAATAGCAAGGGAAATTAATTTATTGTGCAAATATTGCAAAGAGCAGTTCAGATAGGTAGGTATGAACAAATTAAGGTGGTTGTAGATCAAGGTTGTGATTATCAGTTCAGTCCGGATA
>QMIH01001655.1:47414-61231 GCA_003987875.1 Clarias batrachus | reverse complement strand
CTAAAAAGTAAAAGCATAAAAAAGTAGATGTATAAGGTCAGAAATTAATAGTGTACATAGAGACATTTTAAACAAATTCAGCCTGAACTGAAAGCAACTTAAAACAGATAAGTCTTTAGATTTAAACCTGTCGCTTGTGGAGTTTATGTAGGCTGCGAGGCTATTCCACAGCCTGGGGGCAGCATAAGCAAAAGTCCTGCTGCCTCTGGGCTTTAGATTAGATTGGGGGGACTAAAATAAGTTGTTAAGTGGAAGCTCTGAGTGGACCTGGAGATAGAATACAGGGTATGTCTACATATTGGTGTGATGGTTARGTGTCCGTATAGTGTACAAAGACATACATGAAAATATAGGTGCACTGTCAGTATGTTACCACCGTTCAGCTTTGGAGGTACAATTTTTGTAGTTATAACAAAATGGTCACTTGGTGGAACTATTGGTGTCTTATTGATTCATCATGAATATAGTGGGTTTTTTCATTCTCTACACTAGACTATGACTAGACTATGACCGAATTTACATTTCACTGTTACATGCTTCCGTTTTTTCCTCCCACTTCCTTGATCTGTTTAGTTCACCATATATTTTTGTTGTTGTTGTATTCATACCGATTCCTGGTTATGACGTCCTGTGTTACATGTTGATACCTTTTATATGTCCCTGTGTTAGACCATTTTCTACATTAGTATTTTACCGTTGCCTGCTCACCCCACCTCTAAAAACACTGTTACTCATGTATCGACTTTTGTTTGAGATGAGATTTTTGCAACCACTCAAAGTCTGCAACTGGATCCAACCCTGTCTTTGGACATACATTAAACTAGCATGTTGGTAGGCTATTAGTGAGTGTGGGAAGGTACTTATGGATAAATAAATAAATTAAAATGAAATTTAATATTAAAATTTAACTTGAGGAATTTAAAACCCGTCCCTTCAGAGACATTATCTGCTAACTGTCAGTTTAGATTCATGTTACAGATTTAGAAACACACACACACACACACACACACACACACACACAAATCACACTAAAATCTGAAAGCCTCCTTATAACGCAAGCATCATTTAGGGCAAATGCTCGGAAACTAGTTCATCAATCAATTCACTCTTAAAATCACATTCATTAACCACCGGTCAGATCACACTCACTGAGCATTTTATTAGGAACAATATAGCCTCAATTCTTTCTGTCCAGGATTTCACAAGATGTTGGAAAACATGTCTATGAGATTCTGGTCCATGTTGACATTATTGCGTCATGCAGTTCCTGCAGATTGGTGAACTTCCATGCTATAAWTTTCAGATTTCTTTTAACTTTGGAGCCAGCAACTACGAAGTTTGTAAAAAAAATTTGCTTTCTGGCATTATCATTCTGGAAGCAGCCATCAGAAGATGAGTAAACTGTGACACATAGTCAGCAACAGTAGTCTCAGATAGGCTGTGGTCTTTGATTGGTAGTAACTGTTGGGCCASCAGTGTTCCAAAAACTTTCCCCACACAATTACACAATCTCCAAAATCCTGGGCTGTTAACACAAGGCAGGTTTTGGTTTATTGATTCATGTGGGTGGCTGACCCTGCTATCTGTACACTYCAGCAGACATTGAGTTTCAGCAGACAAACCTATGTTTTACCAGTCCACCCATTGCAGCCTCAGCTTTCTGTTTTTGGCTAACAGAAGTGCAACACAATATGGTCTGCTGCTATTATAGACCATCTGCCTCAAGGTGTGATATGTTCCCATCTATTCTAGGCTACTTTTCTGTTCACTACAAGTGTGCAGAGTGGTTATCTGAGTTACTTTAGCTTTTCTGTCAGCTCACACAAGTCTTCCCATGTTCAAGGCATTTCCTCCTATAGACCTGCCATCCACTGGATATTTTTTCAAAAACAATCACAAGATACTACGTAAACTCTATTGTAGAGGTCAACTGATATGGGGTTTTCTATGGCGGCAGATTATTATTATTTTTTTTATTATTTTTTTTATTTATTTATTTATTTTTAATTATTATTATTATTATTATTATTTTTTTTTTTTAATTATTATTATTATTTGTTTTTATTTTTTTTATTTTTTTTAATCAGGGCTGATGTATCATATGGTTTGATTGGTTTTCTCATAAAATATAACAAATATGAAAAATATTTCTATCTCATAAAATATAACACTTAATAATAGCAARTAATACACACCATTGCTTAACTTAAAGGAATAAAAAACTCTAATTAGTTAAAGTTTAATTAACTCATTATTAKCATTTTATTTTTAAARTATAATTCCACTATTACATGCACATTACAATCTAGTGCTTTTCTGTCCTTGCGGGTGAATGAGGTCAGCTGGTCCTAGTCTGACAGACAGCTAACWGCTTCCTTCAATGACAACCCAGGAAGTAACACTTGGTTTCAGGTGTTTACTGAAGAAAGCAACGTAAACCTGAAATAAAACATGTTTCCAATTGTTCTCCCTTAATATAAATATATAGATGCCACAAAAAATATAGAAGCGTTGACAAGCAGCTAACATTAGCTAGCGATTAGCACTATACTAACATAATGTTACAAATCCTGTAAACTTGCTAGCGCATTTAGCATTGTACAGTTTTATATTCGCGACAAAGCAAAAATAAACTGAACAGCTTTAATATGAGTATTGAAATAAGTGTTACGTGCAATATCACATTTACTTACAGATATATTGTTCTTTAAGGATAAAGGAAAAGTAATGGAGAAAACAACAGCTGTTTATGGTTCCACAYCAACAACACTGGGTTGAACCTGCGGTTCATTTTGTTAAATCTTCTTAGATATCAGCCCATGCCGATTATTAAAAAAATGCTTGCTCAAACTCTGCCTGATCAATCATTTAACCTCTACTCTAGACATTGTTTTGTGTGGAAGAGATCCACAGTTTCTGAAACACTTAAACCAGCCCATCTGGCAACAAAAATCACAGAAATCAGATCCCATAAGAATCCCCCCCCCCATTCTTATGGTGGATGTGAACATTTCCTGAAGCCGCTGGTATCTGAATGATATTATGCATTGCGCTGCTGCCAGACAATATGCTGATTAGATAMTTGCATGAATAAGTAGGTATTCTGGTGTTCCTAATAAAATGGCAACACAAGAGCAACAATAATGAGAATAATTATCATTATAATCCTCTTCATCATAATTATAACCACTAGTTATGAAACCCATTTTTTAGCTTTTTCAATAGCAACAACAATAATTATAATAATAATATCAATAATAATTATTATTAGTAGTAGTAGTGATAGTAGTAGTTTTAATATTATTATTGTTGCATGCTTTTTTTTAATCATTTTGCTGTTGATATTGTTATAGCTGTTTAAGCGGTAATATCAGCTATAAGCAAACCACATCACAGTTGTTACACCTTCTATATTAAATTTAATTACATATATTGTTGGCCAGGTTTTAAATTTAATATGAGGCATGATTGTGACATTTATCTTTTTAAAGATTAATATTGCATTCTTAAGTCAGTCTTTGTTTTTAATTAGCCAGATGTAAGAGTTGAGGGGACTGGATGATCATTATAGGCCAAGCCAGTAGCCAGTAGCTAACTGATCTGATCTTTTTTGTTTTTTTCCTCTATGGTATTAAGAAAAAGGTACAGGGAAAGCTGTGAGTATTGGGTGGTGGCCAGAGTTATGTATCAGTCCTTTGATGGATAGCGAGGAGATTTTACACTCCGGTGCTCAAACCTTTACCTGGAATTCTTAATCTTCTGCAGCACATTATCTTTCTGCAAATGCAAGCGATCATATGGATCTTTATTTATTTATTTTTGTGAGTGATTAATGAGCATATACATCGATGTTGCTCTAGACCTCTAGATCTGTGGGGGTTTTTTGTTGTTGATGTAAACATATGTTAGCATGCAGCTGTATATTTACTTAAGGGAAAAAAAAAATATCAGAGAGATGATTACAATCTTTGAAACCTTGCATTATAAGGGTGAGCAATATAATAAAAATAGACATGGAAGAGACGTACCAGACAACAGATACTGGTGCTATGATCCTCTTTACRTGTCATTGCTTCCTGTAAATCCAATTCCCTTATGCGCCCCAAAACATTTCTTTGTTTTACATATTGCAATCTTGACGCAAATCCATCCTCCCATGTCACAGTCTATCTGTCTATTTTCTCAGGCTGCTGCACTGCTTTCTGGTCAGCTGTCTCCCACAAAGATTTATTAGTGCAGTATTTTTATGCCCTAATTTTTCTGCATGATTTAATTTAGTTCTAAAAGAAATGTGCCAAACACCATCTGCAATTTCCGTTACACATACCTGCAAAGGATTGGAGATGGATCCAGCTGAGGCTTGGGAGGAAGGCGGTAGCTAGTTCATCACACTAAAAGCCAGGCAAAAAAGCAACAAAGGACACACTCTGTGCATTGCCTTAAGCCCCCCATGGAGAAACATTATACACAAGAGTGGTAAAAAGAGGGCAAGACTCCTCTCTGTCTTCCATTCCTCTGCTACCGCTGTGTGATGGTAAAATGCACACGCATGCATGTGTGTGGGAGGGGGTCTGCTTTTCCAGTCTACTGTGAATGCGTTGATGGTGTTCCTCTGACATAATCACATACTTAAAGGAGGATCCCACGTGACCATTTTCGAGTTGCAACCCCCACCAATGTCTGTCTCCCTTCCTCTTTCTCCTAATGCCAAAACAGAAAAAGGGAGGGACTGAACTCAGCCCATGTGTGGTAAACAGAGAGAATGGAGGGTCGTTCTTGACATAAGACAAGATGTCTGACCCCCATCTGCAGATTCATTTTTACTGGAGCGTGAACAGATTTAAAGCCCTGCAAAAGCCTCATCTGATGTGTAAGAGTATAATGAAAGTGCCAGCCATTTATTGTCTATATAAAATATATACTGTTCTTTCTGTATTTTTTTTAAAAAAAATTATTTTAACACATATGCAAAAACAAGGTGTAACAGTGGCATACTGTAAAAATTTTGTGAAAATTGTTTGAAATAAATGCATTATTCATTTCGGGTTATCTGTCATGGCATCATTAAACAGACCTCAATATTTATTTTGTTGTTGTAGAAATTTTAAATGGTATAAATTATTAGTCTTTGCTTAAATTTAATTGGGGCAATATAGTGAGTGTTATAAATAGAAGTTATGAGAAAGATGTTAACCAAATGTGGTTTGAAATTATCTTAAAAGGCATATTCATTCATATGTGACACATCTTTTTGAGATGCTCTACCCAAGGCGATGATGGTGAGAAAAGTATGCCAAGAATATTAAAACCTAGCATGCCAAAGGATACTGAAATGCGCTTTCAAAACAACTAATATTCTATAAAGTGTATTTAAGTTATATTTAAATTACTCAAAAGCACTTTTAATGTTTTAAGTGCGTTACAGGTCCATGAAAAATTATTGCCCCATCTTGTTTCTTACATATTTGAAAAAGCAGGTCACCATGGTTAACAATGAAAGAASAATGAATTCAAGCATCRCCCTCCTTTTAACATGTCAAGTCTGCCATTCTAACCCAATCAGCCTGACATAATGATCTCCAGCCTTGTGCTCGTCAACATTCTCACCTGAGTTAACAAGACGATTACTGAMATGATCTCAGCAGSTCCTTTAATGACACCAATGAAATGCAGTGGAAAGTTTTTTTGGGACCAAGTTAATTTCCATGGCAAAGAAGGACTATGCAATTCATCTGATCACATTCTGGAGTTTATGCAAATTGCTATTATAAAAACTTAAGCAGCGACTCTTACAATTTCCAATATTTATGTAATTCTCAAAACTTTTGGCCACGACTGTAGTGATGGGAAGTTTGGATCATTTTAGTCACTAGGTTCTTTGAATCTCGTTAATCAAAATGAACAAATCTTTTTTTTAATCATTTATTTCTTTTAATAGTTCTTTAATCTTTATTTCATTTTAGTTCATAATTTCATTCTTTTGATCAAAAATAAAATAAAATGTTACATTTTCTATAAACAGACCCCCCACACGTCTACGTACACAAATTTTGGCTTTAGTTCCAAGAATGAAAATATTATAATGCAGCTACGGACATATTATGATAAACAGAATGAGCAGCTCACCATTATATCTTCTACTCCGAATCATTCGTTCTTTTGTGACGTGATTCCCATAGACTCTATGCAGTGCATTACACAGGAAACAGAATTTAGCAGTTCTTCTCATGAGTATTTTAGTCAAAGTCGTTGATTCTTTTGAATCTATTGCACTACATTTTTGTGTTGTGCATAATCTGCACAGCAGCCCCCTTACTTCTCCACTCTATCTGGTCTCAATAACTCCAGCTTCTTCTTGTAGTAAACAGTGGCAGTAGTAAGTAATGGTAAGGATTTGCATGTTCAATAAGAGCGGAGAACAAGCAGCTGAATTCAGGAAGCAGGGAGCATGTGTGTCATTAATAGTTGTTATATCTATTTCATGCCTTTCTGTTGTTGTCAATGAAGCCATAAGTTACAGAACTGTCAGCTTTGCGTTACAACACTTTTCAAAGGTAAAGTGCAAGTTAATTTGTTTAATTTTTACTTTTGGGTTGTGGAACAATTCGTCTGAGTTCCCATTATTTCGTATGAAATTCGCTTTGATATATGAGTTTTTTGATACACAAGCATGCTTCCAGAATGAATAATGCTTGCAATCCAAAGTTTAAATGTATGACCTTTTACAGATGCTGACTGCATTTTTTAAGGCCAATTAAACAGTACATCAGTACTGATGTGGCAGATTTCATTCAGGAATTCAAGTGATTTAATTTGACAGTTATAAAAATATAAACTGTTGTCTTTACATAGACAGGGAATATTATTGGAATATACTGTATCAGTTCAAATCTGGTACATTTACTGTATTCTTGCTAATACACAGATATTCTGAAAACWGAGAGAAAGCTAAGGAGCATTAAACTAGAAGCGATTCAGCAATAACACATTTCACAATACATTCTATAGTTTAAATGATGTACTTAATTTCGATCTCCCTAACAAAAAATATTAAATGTACCTTATGCTGATGTAAAATAAAATAATACTGATATGAACTAACGCATACAATGATGAAACATATTAACCGCTAATGACAAAAAATTGAGAAAAATGGAGCGAATCAGAAACAGGCAGTCAGAATGTGCCCTCCTCCAGTGTCTAGTTGACCGGAATTATAGTTTGCTTGGCTGAAAATGTGGAAGAGTTATACCGCTGCCAAAATTCAAACAAGTGTAGCTTTGTGATGTTGAGCGCATGCAAGAGATAAAAGGAAAAAAATTTACAGCACCAATCCAATGTCTATGTTTAGCATTTTATTTAAGCAAAACATCTTTAGTCAAAATATAGCAAGTCTTACATCTGTATATCATGATGAAAATTAACGAATGGACATAATAACTGGTTTCATATTTAAGCTTGTGCTATTGAGTTTATAATAGTTCTAACAGTATTATCAGTAATCTCAATGTAASAGGTAATAGACAGCAAATATTGTTGTGTTAACACATGTTATATGCAAAAGCTTTTGGTTTTCTAGACCAAAATATTGTTTTGTGAATTGAGTGTTCTTTTTTTAGTATTCTACTTTTGAACATTTTGAAACCTGCTTCCTYCAGAYAGAGTATAATAATCTTCATTAATAGATGTTTATTGGAGGGTMCTAAATAATAATAATTACATTATTAATATCAAATGAAATATTTAGTATCGTTGCTATAAGGATATATATATATATATTTTTTATGTTTTGTTACATGTAGTATTTCTTGGGGTTATTTTCAAAAATATTGATTCGCTTTTTATTAATAATAATTAAGAACTGYGATACGACACTTTTAGACATTGCAACTACTGCTGAGAACACATGAACTGAAWGAGTTCAGATTGATTTTAGAATGTCCTCTTTTGTATTGTTTGGAAAGTTTTCTTACGCATTGTCTCTTAAGTGTGTGCAACCAGTAAGGTACTGTATGTTTATTTAATAACTGTAAGGTATGTTTATTTWATAAATAATTATAATTTATTATTTATAATTTGTTTCTACAGTAAGTGATGTGTTCTTAGTTTGTACATTGATATTGAGGTGTAGTAAAAAAAAGAATGCCAATCAGTAATGAACGAACCACAATGTTGTGTATCTCCTTGAGGCCATTTAGTYCAATAGTTGTAATAATCGTAGTTTAAGGTTCCACTGCCTCAGTCATTTAACAGGTAAGAAATTGTAGAAGTGCAACCTCTAGTCAGGAACTGATTTTAGAGAAGCTGCAGGACACAAATACTAATCTTACCATCACAGATCATACCGTGTGTTTGTGTAAATGTTAATTTTTAATATCTGTGAACTTTCTATACATATAGTTCACAGGTAATGTTCAAATTAGTTTCTGTTTACTTAAAGCACAGTTAAGGTACAATGTATCTCTCAAAATTAGGACATAGTGAAAAAAATCATTTTATTCTCTAGTTTAATTAAAAAGTTAAACTCTGATATATTCTAGATTCAATACATGTTAAGTGAAATATTTCAAGCCATTTGTTTGTTTTTAATGTCAATTATGRTTATGGCTTACAGCCAGAGGTGGGTAGAGTAGCCAAAAATTGTACTCAAGTAAGAGTAGCTACACTTCAAAAGAAAATTACTAAAGTAGAAGTAAAAAAGTATTTGGTGAAAAGACTACTCAAGTTTATTATTATTATTATTATTATTATTATTATTATTAATTTATTTATTTTTTAGAAATTATGTAAGCAGCCAGACAAAATTATCAACTAATGTACAAATTCTGACATTTCCAAATAATAAAATAAAATAAATTATAAATAGCAAATTAAGGAACAAGAAACACAAATTTCCCAATCTCAATTTTTTCACAACATAAAACTTCTGAAACAAGTACTATACCTACTGTAGGTAACATACTACTATTTCCAGTGTAATGTATGCTGTATATTCAGTTCCCCWTCAAATGTCTCAGCAGATAGAAAATAACATTAGAACATGTGTACAAGAGGTCTCGCTTTACCATAAAATGTGTCCAGTAGAACAAATGTAAGAAACGTTTATTTTTTAGCCTCTAGTTTATTTGCTAATTATATATTAACATTGCAACATTAATTAAAAAAGCTAACTGCGACATTTTTCCTCAGGTTAGACGTCGAGTTTTTATATGCTAAAATGTGTGTCTGATTTGGCAGACAGAGAAAACACCGCAGTTTGTAGCTGTTCTTTTGCACTTTGTGTAAGCGAAACATGCTTTGTATAAGAGGCCAGGAGTGTTCATACTCTTCTGTTGTTGCATTGGAGACAGATGCCTCTACTAATTTTAATTTTAAGATGATTGTCAAGAAAAGACCATTTAAAACATGGGAGAGCATGAAAAAGAGTGCAGTGAGGCTGGAGTTGGTGCATCAAGAAGTACCACATCACACACAAACACATTTTTTCAGGAAATGGGCTACAACTGTTGCATGTCAAGAATTTAAACACTTATGAACCAGATACAATGTTAGAAGCATCTTACCAGGGCTAAGTAGACAAAGAACTGGACATTTTCTCAGCAGTGCAAAGTTCTSATTTTCAATGKAAGTAAATTTTGCATTTCATCTAGAAATCAAGATTCCAAAGTCTGAAACATGGAGAGCCCAATTTTCCCAGTGGGTGACTATTTGAGGGTCATTGTCATCACCCGTTGTTGGTCCACTGTGTTTTAATAAATGCAAAGCCAACTTAGCCAGGAGATTTACCAGGGGATCTGCTGAGAAACGTTATGGAAATGCAAATTTCCTTTTCCAGCAGTATTTATCACCTGTGCACAGTGCCAAAACTACCACTAACTGGTTTCCTGACTATGATATTTCTGGGCTTGAAGTACATAACTAGTACCTGTAAGTTCATTTATTATATACTTTAGTACATATACTTTACTACTCTTACACAAGTATATTTTTGGTAAGGTCTTCTATTAGAGCGAAGAGATACATTGAGCTAGCAGTTCTTTTAAGTAGAGCTACATTATTTACAGTGATAATCATTGCCTTTAAGTATTTGTTTGCGTGATCAAGTTCTATTGGGTCAAAGTGTGATTCAATCAAAGTTGATAASTCCGGCAGATTAGTGATGAAACTCTGATTAGTAGCAGATGTGAATGTCCATTTGATCTGGTAGTTTGACAAAGTTTATATGCATAAGGCACATTTTGCCTTATGAATGCTTCAGAAAGAGTGAAAGTATTTTCTGTGTTTATTCTCAATGTTACTGTTAGAGAATTAGGGATCCTATTACATTCTGAATAACCAATTGAGAATCTAGAATCAACAGAGATTATCAAAATGAATATTATATTAATAATGATTTGTCTAAAGTAATGACAAATTTACACAGAAATTGAGAATACTGGTCAGAGGATCGGTAAATCAAAATTATTTCAATTGACTGAGTAGACATATTTTTGTGCCTCTATACAGTATAATTTCTGTTAGTATACAAACATACAAATGAGTCTAATTCACATCCAGTTTTCATGTGTGTGTGTGTGTGTGAGAGATGCTTATATTTTCATTGTAAATAAATCAGCATCTGGAAAGACTAGCTTCATTTAATATTACATACCTACTTGACCCTAGTCAGATTGACTCAGGCCTAAAATACCAGCGTTTTCCTTAAGCCAGTTATCTATGGTGCACCATCTCGGGCTCTAGCAGTTCAGCGACCGTAASCTACTAAAGCTACGTCACCATGCCACATTGGGATGGGGCCAAAGAATAATATTGCATCAAACATCACCATCACAAATTTACACAATCTCTCCAGTGTTGCTCTTAGTAACCTCTGACTGACTAGATGTATATAGTTAGTTTACATGTGAAATACCTATGATTGCTTAAGAGTCCTAGATTATCTAGTTCTATATTAAAAAAACTAAAGCTGGAAGTCCCGATGGCCTAAGTCAATTTCTATAAAGCTACTTTGTAACAATATTCTTTAAATTGCTGTAAAATAATATAGAATGTAATTAAATGAAACTCAAGTATGTTAAAAGTCCAATTATATCTAAATATTTTACATATAAAACTCTCATATACTCTCATATAACTCAATATTCTTGATTCATTACTGTATATGTAAGGTGAAATATTTMAAGCTTTTTTTGTTTTCCTTTCGTTGATTACTCGAGTATTCCAACATACAGTATTAGAATGTTTGAAATTKAATKTGATTAAATTACAGTTCATATAGAATAAATACCATGTATCTCTCAGTCTAGTTCATTACATGCAAACACAATCATTTGGAAAAAAAATGCTGACTTGGAAATATTCCACATCCACCAATGAGCATAAGGCACAGGAGATGCTGTATTGAAACATATTAATGGAAAGTGGACTGGAAGAAAAAAGTGTGGTAGAAAAAGGTGCGACAAGCACCTACAGTATAAGTATTTATCACATGTAACAAAACATTCCACTTTTTACATTAATTTGTCAAAGAAAATTAACTTTTTTTATGATGTGCTATTTTTTTTAAATGCACAATAAATTTGGAGATATAAGTTTATATTTTCTACTTCTTTTGCTTATCTCCTCTTGAATAAACATGTCAGTCACATGGGTCCACTTACTGGATTTTGCTGATATTCTGGCTATGTGTCAATCTAAGGATATTGACCTTTTTTGTACATATTAGTTTTCATGTCCACAGCTGTCCACAAAAAGCCAAAATAAATAAGTACTTGTATTTAAAAGTATTTTTATAATGACAAGTGAGTTTCAGTAAAGTAATAAAATTTTATTAATACCTTAATGATCATTGATTAGCCTTTGCAGTGTTGTTGATCAATTCTTAAATGTTAAGCATTCTGCAGTAAAATTATGCGATTTTATTGGAAAACACTGAAATGACACATTGAAACCATGAAGATATTTAATTTTACTAATGTTTTAATTCAGTACATAAAATGATCTTTCTAATATTTTTWATTTTTTATCTATAATGTGTTTCTTTTATTCTTACTCTTTGTTCAAACTTAATGTGGATTGATCATTTTTAGCTGTAGTATAAAAGACTTTCCCTTGTTGCTGACAATATATTCATATATTGTCTTTATTATTACAATAAAAAATTGAATAAAAATTTTGTACTCAGAATTGCCTTTCGAAAATATATAATTCAAAAGCAAATGTTTTTTTTTAAATACCTCCTTTTATTTTGCAACTTGCCCTTTACTCTCAACATAGTTGCCTTGCATACCCAAAGCATTCCATTTCACTTGTAAAATCAGACATATTTTACATCTATGCCATATTCACTAGGGCCACATATAACAAATACATATTAAAGGTTTAATTTTCGAGTTTCCGTGTCATTTTTATTTTTGAAACACTAATCCAATGTGTATAAAGGTCTGTCAGCTCTAATAAATGATTAACAAAGAGCTATTATTGATCCATTGTCAAAAAGGATACCATAGTAATCCCTATGCTGCAAATCTGTTAGGCATTGGATCTAATATGGACGTGACAACCAAATTCTTGGTTGTGGCTTTTTGGTTATCCTTTTTTACCCTAGCCGAAACACAAGGTAATGTGTTCATACATTTGAAAATGTATTACATATTTACTTTACCATTTAAATTATGAGCATTAACTTTATTTTTTATAACCTTTTTTTTTTTTACCTGAGTTTTGGATGATGTTTCATCGAATGTATAATCATTTAAGATCCATCATGAACTCTGAATAACCAAAAATTATTTCATACAGAATGTCGTAAAAAAGATATTAATTTTGAGAACACTCTGAAAAGTGGGCTTGAGGACAGCTATGCAGATAAAGCAACAGTGAAACTGAGCTGTGCTACCGGCTTCGTTGGATCGTTGAAGATTGAATGTAACAATGGACAATGGGGAAGAACTGGAGGGAGAGACTGTAAAAGTAATCTTAATGTGCATATGTGTTTATAAATATATATTAAAGGAGTCACATTTTGTATTTTGCATGAAATAATGGCAATTGTTTCATGTAGAAAGGCCATGTGGTCACCCAGGAGACACACCAAATGGAGACTTTAAGCTTACAAAAGAGTCAGAGTTTGTGTTTGGAGCTACAGTGGAATATACATGTAGGGCMGGGTAAGATATGTTTCTCTCTCTCTCTCTCTTCCCATTGTATAGGACAACAAATGAAATTTCATGTTAAGATTTTATTTTCCATTCTATTATACAGTGGTTATCAATTCTATGTAAGTGTACAGTTAGAGTACAGGATTTTTTTTTATTTCCCCCCTACACTGAATTTAAAATGGACATGCATTCTTGCAACTTTGTTTGCAACATGCAACTTTGTTTGTTAAATTTATTTATTTTTTAATTCCTACCTATACTTCTGTTTTCTATCATTTGTTAAGGTATGTAATGGCCAGCAGAGTAAATTATCGCAACTGTCGTAGTCAGGGGTGGGATAATGCTGTACCTGTCTGTGAAGGTAAGGAAATACATATCGCTCTACTAATTTAACTCATTTGCATATTTCTAAATTTTATTGATAGTAAACTTTGACAGTAAACTTGTTCAGTTGGGGTCTAATTGATCTAATTGATTTCTGAATATTTTACTAATTTTTTACATAAAAAATGTTAAAACCAAAATTTTACCATTTATTTATTTATTTATTCATTTTACAAGATGCTTTTAGCAAATTAATTAATTAGTCTAGATTACAAGCACATTATAAGCATATCATAATATTCAGAAGTGGTCTTACTTCAGGAGTTTCCAGAT
>QMIH01001655.1:23047-47067 GCA_003987875.1 Clarias batrachus | reverse complement strand
ATACATAGTGCAGGAAAAAAAATTGTTTATAGTTACTCATAATCTTTGCAGTAGGCCTGTAATTGCTGCTAATTGTTTAAGAGAGAAATTATTTCTGTAGTTTAACTAATTACTTGTTATAAAGGACAGTATTATTACAAAAATAATGTACATAAAATGTGCAGAAGGTTCTTTGTTTATTTGTTTGTTTGTTTGTTTGTGTACATTGTGGAATTCCAATTTCTCTTTGAGGAAATATATTTTAAATATTTTTTTAAATAATTAAAATAGTTTAAAGTAATAATAATTGAGGAAGAAATTAAGATAAATTAAAGAAAAAAGTGAGACCAGTGCACCCTGGGAAATGAAGTCCCTGGGTGCAAGGTGCCCTCTAGGGGTATTTCCTGACATAACCCCAACAAATGTTCACCCTTCTAATGAGCTTGTCTGCTCGCTGTTGGATTGCATAGAGCCACCCTYTGTTGAACACTCAGACTGGGGTTCCTCCTCACCCTGAACATTGCCACGCCTGGACCCCCTGGTCCATTCCTCTGGGTTGTTTTTCGGAGCCACATCACCCTGAACAACATCATGYTGTGTCCTGAGAGGCACACAAAAAGTTCCTGTATTGTGAGCCGGGAGCMTTCCTCMAACTGGATGACGAGCCAACTGCCCACAAATTCTGGTTACCACGGCAGATTGATACTTCAATGTCACAGCCTGCCCCCCCAAAAAAAATATTTAGAAGAGACCCCCCCTGCTTTGCCTTAGTGTCCATCTTGCATTCGGTAATGATATATGGATCTCAAGTGAGGCTTAAGTGCAGAGGTAAAGACTTAATAAAGAAAACATAAAAGATAACTAAACTGAAAGGCGAACTGATGAAGGAAAGAGTAATGACTAAAACTCTGCAGGTAAGAGAACAGACTCACAACAAAAGAACAAGTCAGATGCAAGACAAACATAAACATAACCCCCAGATCTATTTACTGTATACAATTATGGCTAAACAAGCCACAGATGATCAGACTAAAGTGCACCCTAGTAAATGAAGCCTAAGTCTCCAGGTGCAAGGTGCCCTCTAGGGGTATTTCCAGACAATTTGTCGCACTTAAATGATGAGATCATCAAACTAATATTTATATTACAGAAAAGATAACCCAAGTAAATGCAAAGTGCAGTTTTTCAATTAGTTGTTCAATTAGTCTCATTCAAATAGTCTCATTTACTAAGAAGTTTTTTCTTCCCCTCAGTGGTGAGATGCCCTATAATTAGCAATGTAGGTGATGTGATTGCAACAGGCAATACAGAAGAAGCAAGCTATGGTGATGTTGTCCACTTTGAATGTGAATCTCCTAACAAGATGTTAGATGGACCACAGGACATTAACTGCAAAGATAATGGACAATGGAGTGCTACAATACCCAAGTGTAAAGGTAATTCCAGTATCTTTTTCATGTTTCTCTAGGCTAACTAACTGTACTAGTAATAGTAGTGTACTGTACTTGGAATGSTWTTCTAGTATTATGGTYTTGGTTGCATTTTAATTCAGTTTATCTTCCTAAAAGTTTACTTAGGTCATTTTACTATATGTGAATAAATATGTTAATGTAAAAGAACATAGTGTTCTTTGTTGTTGTTTTTATTAAAACACCTTTTAAAATCTTGCTMYTTGTTTGTTTATATGTCTCTATGACCATATTTTACAACAAAAACTTGGATTTATTTTTCCAGAAATAGAATGTCGGGCACCTAACATACCTAATGGATCTACTGACGATAGTAGGGTGTACAGAGACAACGAAATAATCAAATATACATGTCACCCAGATTACAAACAAAGAGCTGGAAACCCTAGGTGCACAAAATACGGCTGGAGTATACCACCAGAATGTGAAGGTGGGACCACAGTGTTTGATTTCCTGATGGTGTTRAATTTACACAAGACGATTTTTAAAAAATATACATTATACAGGATATTTGAACATATTTAAATCAGTTGCTTTAGAACCTCTGTACTAAGTTAAACTTCTCTCTGCTTTATTTATTTATTTATTTTAAAACCAAATAGAAATTACTTGTCTACTTGGAGCACGCACTCTTGGGATTGCCAGCACAAGCCCACCAGGGAAAAATATATTCAAGGTTGGAGAATATGTGACTATTACATGTGAAAAAAATTACTGGATTTTCTGGACAAAGAAAGACTCACAAAGAATTAGATGCCAAGACAATGGGAGATTCGAATCCTCAACAGTGTGTGATGGTAAAATTACAAAAATATTAAAACTGCTAAAATATGGTTGCCATCATGTTTATAGGATACAATATATGCATGCATATAAACAGTGAAATTCCTCATGTTGATTTAAACCTTTCAGACAGTACAGACTAAAAGTTTGGACACMCCTTCTCATTCAAAGAGGTTGAATTTGTATTATGGCAAGAAAAAAGCAGCTAAGTAAAGAAAAACGAGTGGCCATCATTACTTTAAGAAATGAAGGTCAGTCAGTCCGAAAAAATTGGGAAAACTTTGAAAGTGTCCCCGAGTGCAGTCACAAAAAGCATCAAGCGCTACAAAGAAACTGGCTGACATGCGGACCGGCCCAGGAAAGGAAGACCAAGAGTCACCTCTGCTGCGGAGGAGAAGTTCATCCGAGTCACCAGCCTCAGAAATCGGCGGTTAACAGCAGCTCAGATCAGAGAGCAGGTCAATGCCACACAGAGTTCTAGCAGCAGACACATCTCTAGAACAACTGTTAAGAGGAGACTGTGTGAATCAGGCCTTCATGCTAGAAGATCTGCTAGGAAACCACTGCTAAGGACAGACAACAAGCAGAAGAGACGCGTTTGGGCTAAAGAACACAAKAAAGAACACAATAAAGAAAACTCGCTGAATGAGAAGGGGTGTCCAAACTTTTGGTCTGTACTATATATGTGCATTTATTTACAGAAATTACTTGTGGATATCCTCTTGGTCAACATCTGACACAACCTTCTGAGTACTACTACTCCGAGACCCGTTACAAATTAATGAAGAGTTTATGGTATAAGTGTGAAGATGGTTATGAAAAGACAGCTACACATGCTACCTGTACAGAGAATGGCTGGGATCCTGAACTACTGTGTACTGGTATGTATCCACTTTCCCAAAAAAAAGTAAAAAAAAAACAAGTACAGGTAGTCCCCGACTTACGAACAATTGAGTTACGAAATTTTGCAGATATAAACGGACTGCAGTTCTACGAACACATGTGTCGTACAAAAAAATAGATACTACAGTGCTCCACAGACCAATATTTACAATTATATTATTAATTATATTATATAATTAGATACAACATTTTCAGTGTGTAAGTGAATGTATAAAATTTATAAAGACAGGTATTGTGACACACACAATGTATTTTCTCCATATTATTATTATTAGTAGTCGTAGTAGTAGTATTTTTTCTCAGAAAAGTTAAACTTCTCTCTGTTTTTGTTCAATTTTGGTACCAATAGAAATTAATTGCGAACTTGGAGCAGACACACCTGGTATTGCCAGTATAAGTCCAAGAGGGAAAACTGTATTCAAGGCTGGACAAAGTGTTACCATTACATGTGAAAAGAATTACTGGGTTGTCTTAACAAAGCAAAAGTCCCAAACAATTAAATGCAGTGCTGAAGGAAAGTGGGAATCCTCCCCAGCGTGTGAGGGTAAAATATATTAAAACTGCTAAAATATTGTTGGCACGATGTTTAAACTGTATGATACAATATACACATGCATGTAAACAGTGAAATCCACAGATTTAAACCTTGTAAAGTTTATACAGTATATGCATGTATTCACAGAAATGACCTGTGAATATCCTCATGGTCAAAATCTGTTAYCTCCACCTGGGCAGTACATGAAGCGTTATAAATTAAATGAGAGCATACAGTATCAGTGTGAAGATGGTTATAAGGGAACAGCTGCTACATGTACAGCGAATGGCTGGGAGCCAAAACCACAGTGTACTGGTATGTATACAGTTTCAAAAAATATCTGGCTTATTAAGTTTATTAACTTAAATTTTAAGTTTATAATGACTGGGTGAATATTTAAAAACTGTCTCTATTTCAGAGATTACTTTTCAAAAACTCGAGACAGCACAGGGAAAAGTATTCAGGAAGAGAATATTTATAAGCTAAATGGGCAAAAAAAAAAGTGATAATGGATATCGTACCTACATACAGCTTTTAAATATGCAATCATACAACCAAAAAACAGATTTGGATGTTAATGACCCGATGAATTATAGACCAATTTCGAATTTCAATATTCCAGAGGGCGGAATCGGCCAATTCCGAATTTTCTGTGGCCGGTCCCACCCTCTGGAATAAGCACCCAGTGGATCTGGTCCACTAATTTGATTGTTTGAGCAGTGTTTACAGAGTGCCTATATTAAATTGAAATCCAATGGGAGTTTCACTATTTATATCTCCGCTGTGTTCCACCAGATAAATTCACACTGTATAGTTTAAAAATGGTTTCTTACAGTACTATTAGTGACATTATTATGGCAAATAATAGTTTTCATTAATGCAGCTTTTGAAAGCTAAAAAAAATTAAAAGAGAGTTGCCAAATTTTCCCAAAACTATTTAATGGATAGTTTATGGATAGATATTTTACACGGTTCAGTCGAAAAGAAAAGAAAAAAAAAAAAAAACGTTTTTTTTTGTGCAGTGATTAATATAGTTCAGCTGACAACAAGTTATTTATTTAACCCTAACTGATGCAGTAAGTAGCTTCTCATTTCTAAATCAACCATGTCAGTAGACATATCTTGTGATTGTGGCAAAGATGATAGTGTTTCAGAAGATCAAATCATTGACCTGCCTCAAGCAAAGAAAACAACTAAGGAGATAAAATTGGGTTAAGAACTAAAAAAAAGCACACATTATTGGCACATTGGAAAAAGTTCATGTGGTCTGTTGAGTCCAGATTTACCCTGATCTCATATGGACACATATGAGAGGTGAATGAAGTGATGCACCCAGCATGCCTAGTGCCTACTGTGTCCAGCTGATAATATAGTGGGTGTGACCACAAGATGTCTAGTAACATGATTGTTTAAGAAATGAGTAACTACTCACTGAATCAGTTAGGGTTAAATAACTTGAACCATACATTCAGATATAGTGCACTGCGTCGCTCATGATTTTTGAGTAAGAGAACAAGTTTTAACATTGCGTGCCTTACTGTCATCATTCAAAGTCAAGTCTATTAGATAAACTATAGGAGCTAAGATTGAATCCAAAATGAAGAAAACGGAGCAAAGAAAATAGTCGTCATTCAGCAATATTTCCCTGATTTTGGTTGGATATTTACAGTGCAGTGAAAAACGTATTTGCACCTTCCTGATATTTTTTGTTGTTGTTGCATATTTGTCACATGTATATAATTAAGATCATCAAACAGATTTTAATAGTATACAAAGATACGCCAAATAAGTGCAAAATGCAGTTTTAACAATTATTTCATTTATTAAGGGAAAAAAAATGTCCAACACTTAACAAGTGGTTGTGCCAACCTTGGCGGCAATAACTGCAATCAAGATTTTGCAATAACTAGAAATTCATATTGCTATGGTGGAATTTTGGTGGCCCACTCTTCTTTGCAGAATTGTTTTCATTCAGTGACATTGGAGGGTTTTCGAGCATGAACGACCTGTTTAAGACCATGCCACACTACCTCAATCGGATTTTGACTAGGCCACTCCAAAACCTTAATTTAGTTTTTCTGAGCCATTCAGAGGAGGACTTGTGTGTTTTGGATCTTTGTCTTGCTGCATAACCAAGTGCATTTGTGCTTGTAGCCACGAACTGATGGTCAGACATTCTCCTTAAGGATTTTCTGGTAGACTGCAAAATTCATGGTTCCATCATTTATAACAAGTTGTTCAGGTACTGAAGCTGTAAAACAGCCCCAGACCCCCACAATACCACCAACATGTTTGACTGTTGGTAATATGTCATTATTATGAAACGCTGTGTTAGTTTTATGCCAAAGGGACGCCCACCTTCCAAAAAGGTGTGGCTTTCGTCTCGAAATTTACCTCTTTTCGAACAAAGTGGTAATCAAAGTTTATTCATGATTTAGCAAGTAGGCAGTTACTTTTTCAGATAGGGCCAGATAGGTTTGGACAGCTTTTTCCCTTTAATAAATGTAATCATCATTTGAAAACTGCATTTTGTATTTACTCCAGTTATCTTTGTGTAATTGTAAAGTTTTTTGATGATCTTTATTTTTTAAGTGCGTAAAATATCCCCCCAAAATATTAGCAAGGAGCAGCACTGTACATATATGTTGTATGTTACAGCACTGTAAGTCACATCCCTGTATATTGAAATAAAAAGTACTCAATTTGGTTGTGAGGGATAATAACAAGCAAGCAAATAACAAGCAGTCTTGTGGATAGTGCTATATTGTGATAATTATCAACATATGTAACGTGTTGATAAACAAAGGTGATAGTTTCCAGACATGAAATTGTTTACATGCCACCAAAATGCATATACCGTACTGTAAAATCACATATGGTTTTGCAATATGACACAGCGACCATACTTGCTTTTACCATCATGCTTTATGCTCTGGGTCCAACATGGAAATACTTTAAACAAAAGTCTCTGAGCCCATAAACAAGAGCTGCTAGACAGCATTACATACAGTAAGCAGTAATCACGACAGCAACACCGCCAACAACATAAGTGARCATGGTGATTTTAAACATGGACATACAGTATTTGTCCATAGTTACATGGACAAATGTAACCATGGACAAATCTTATGATTGCGGGAAAGCAGATAAGGAGATACTACTGTCAGTAGTCAATTATTGGTGAAAAAAGACAAGGCTATAAAAAGACAAGAGTCACCAGAAACTGTCAACTAAACAAGCATGTGGAGTACATTTGTATTCTATTGTGAGGGTGGCTGAGAGGCCAAAGCTAACCAACAGCAAAGCATAATTTACTGATATAGTCCACAAAGCATCACAAACCTCTAAATTTTCAATTGACATTTAGTCTTGAACAAGTATATGAGTGAATGTAATTAATAAATAAAGTGTTTGCATCCATTTCCACAACAGTAACTATAAATGTTTATCTGGGGATACAAGGTAAAGATTACAGATTTATATACAATATATATATATATATTTAACTTTTTTTTTTTTTCTTCAGTACAAGAAGCTTGTGAAAAACCCTTTTTGCAAAATTGGTTCATCATACATAAAGCAATCAATGAATATTTCTACACATGTGGCTCAGGCTATAAACCATTTGATGAGAAGTGGTGGGAAATACTACCTTGCTCTAACGAGCAACAGCGTAATCCACCACTTTGTATACGTAAGTGTCTTTTTCACAAAATACATAATAGTGATAAATGTGAGATGAATGGCTATTTACTGGTATCATGATTTTGTCTTTTCTTTACAGCTGATGATCAGTGTGGTCAAATACCCGAAATTCGCACAAAACACTTTCAAGAAAAGAAAGGATATGAGAACGAGGCAGTACTTGAGTTTGAATGTAAACCAGAACCATGTTGTTTTAAATGTGTCAATGGAAATTGGGGAAAGGAAGACTGTGAATGTAAGATATTTTTTGCATTTGGTGACTCCAAATCCTACTTCTACTGTGGCAAAATGTATTGTCGGAAGTAGTTTAACAGTCAGTCTAGGATTGCTTGTATTAACAAGAAAAAAATCTTACTTTCAGTAGATAGAAAAATGGCAAAAAAAAAATACAAAAATCAATGATTTTGTTCTTTAATTTCTGTTGAATAGCTATGAGCTGTGGGACTCCTCCCTATGTTGAAAATGCAACTTTAAAATTTCATAGTGAGAAAAAAGCAGAGTATTTGTGTCAAGAAAACTTCGAAATAAATGGGAACCAGATCATATTGTGCAACAACTCTGAGTGGGAAAAAGCACCAACATGCATACAACATGAATGTAAGTAGATTTGTATCTTTTATCTGCTTCACAGKCCAATTTTAAATTTAAGTTAACTATTCATAACGGGAGGTAATGGACATACCCAAAATGTACACTCAACAGCCACTGTTACAGTACGTCCACGTTTTTCCGAACATTTAAGTTACGACTTTCCACAGATACAAAYAGACCACAGTTCTACAACATTAGTAGACGCAAACAACTCGCGGAAGTAGCTCACGTGTATTGTACAAAAATAGACACTGCAGTGCACCTGGTACCAATATTTATAATTATGTACAATATTTTCAGTGTGTAATTGAATATACAGTATAAAATGTCCAAAGTCCAGTATGTTGTATGTGTGTGCGTGTGTCGGGGTGTGGGAGAAATGAGTCAGCCTCTCCGCGTTTCAATAGATCAGTCCAGGAGCATGATGATAGAAAATATCTCTAATTTTGGAAAATCTGCTCGGTGTTAAATCTCTCCTTTTACACCGGATTTTAAGTATCTGTTTTAACTAGGGGTGSTCCGATTGATCGGTTGCCGATCATAATCTGCCGATAATTGCTTTGGGAAGTTTGATCGGCGGTCTCTATAATGGCCGATATAGAAAAGCCGATCATATGACTCTAAACTCGCGAGACAATTTTTTGGCTTCACCGGTCTGGCAATTCTGCATGTTGCGTGAAAAGACAATACACTAGCAATCTGCAACCTGTGTAACAAGCCAATTCCATGAGCCGGGAAGCACCCAAAGCATTTTAACACCACAAACCTYATCAGACATTTGAAGGTTAGTCACGCAAAGGAACACGAGCAGTTTTCAAAGTTGGCTAGCGCTAAGAGAGCGGGAGAGCGCAATAACTTGCACGCCGCCACTCACTCAGCTGTCGGTAATTCCCCTATCTCACCTACACGGTTTCGCTCGGTAGATTTTATTAAGGTAACATATCATTTTTATTACTGTGAAATTTACAAGGCCACAGAATCAGTTTTTAAAATGTGAGTCATCTGAATTCCCTTCACAATTAAAAGGCACAGAGAGAGCATTGCTTTGTCTAATACATTTAATAAATTGTTTAATAAATGTTTTAATACATTTTCTGCTGCAACATGCGTACTGCGTGGTAAAAGTTAGCATTAACAACATGAATCCTTGGACTCAAAATGGCTTGTGACAAAAATCCAGGCTAATAGTGGTGAGCTAATGATTTGGAAATGTTTTCCTGGCACACATTGGGTTGCTTAATATCAGTTCAGAATCAACTAAATGTTGACGTCCACATGCATTCATTATCGCCATCAATTATCTATAATATTTATCATAAAARGAGCAACTGCTTCTCCCTCTCTCAGACCTTGAGGACTATCATTCGATGGATCCACTGCAGCTGTAACTCATGATGGCTTGCATGGATTGGAATGAATCTTAAGCAAATTTACATGGWGGATTTTAGCACCATATACCATCATATGSAATAGTTAAGGGCATTGCCATTAAGTATTGGCAGTACCGTGTTTGGCGGGTTACCTCCGAGTGCTCTGGTTTCCTCCCACACTCCAAAAACATGCAGATTAAGCTAACTAGTATCTCCAAATTGATTGTAGTGTGTGAATATTGACCAGAGGTTCTACCACGGTCATACAAATGGGAATACAGTGGGACTTCGGATTGCGAGTAACACGTTTGCGAGTGTTCCGAAGATTTTTACTAACAAGTCACGTGATCACAACTGAGCCAATGGTTTATCTCTCTCTWGYGCYGCGGAATTGTGGGTAATCGTCTCCCCTGCTCTGTCTTTGTGCTCGCCTCTCACTGGTATAATCAACATCCATGCACGCGTGTACTGTTTACTATAACACTGTGACCACGTGTGTGCGAGTGAAACATTTTATTATGTGTTTGTATGCATCTGTGTACAGCGTGTGTGTACTGTTTATTATAACACGTGTGTGTGAGTAAAGYAAAAGAAAGTCTCATTATAGAGGTTAAAGACCACTTTCTCTCACTCTGTGTCAGCGTGCATGTGCACTTTGTGTGTGCACATGCATCATTGGACACCAGGCACCTTCACACCCACCTTTCTCCTCCTCTCACCTTCACACACACATATACACACACACTCTCTGCTCTACACAAAAAAAAAACACGCATTTTTTTTCAAAAGTAAAGTGCAGGTAATTTTTTTTATTTTTACTTTACAGCACTGATTCCGTCAGTCTGCACTCATTCGAGTGTGATTTCTTTTTTATTATCCCGATAAAACAGTGTTTCCGTTGTGTGTGCGCCTGTGCGTGAAAACACATATGGAAAACGAGAAGAGGGAAAGGGGAGGGTCTCAATTCTCCTCTCCTCTTACTTTAGCCTCACACACATACACAAAGACACACCCATATACACACATACACAGCGCCAGCGCGCACAAACGGAAACACTTATCTGTGGGGATTTTTTTTTTACTTTTTTGTACAGGTAAAATGCAGGTTCATTTGTTTTATTTTTACTTTATATTTTGTAATGAATTATGTTTATGTATTTTTTTGGGGAGAGGGGGGGGGGTGCTGTGGAACAAATAATTTGAGCTTCCATTAATTCTTTTGGGAAAATTTGATTTGGTTTACAGGTGTTTTGATATATGAGCCCATTTCCAGAACAAATTTTATTCGTAATCCAAGGTTCCACTGTTATAATGGTCACCACTGACCTCCACGGTCCCTAGTTGGACTACAGAGGTTCCTAGATGGATGGATGGGATATGTTAAAATATGCATGGATTTTTGAAGATGACCTAATTATACAAAAATCATGGCAACCGACAGCCATTACATTTCTAGCAGACATTTGACAGAAATAACACTCAGCTATAATGACAAAAAGATCATCATCTATGTTATCTGATGCAATTTTGACTAAATTGACTATTCAATTTTTTGGTGCACATATTGAACAAAAACAATAATTGTAAAAAAAAATAAAAAAAAGGCATTTGGAGCATTTAGCTCTACCCACTTTTTGATAATTTGCACAATAAGTGAAACTTTGGCTACTAGTCTTTTGTTTATGTATGTCAAAATGTTCAGCCTATAGTGTGCAAACATTTTCTGAAATTTATTTTCTGAAATCTTATGATCTCATAATTGCAGTATCAACACATACCCGCATTATCCTGTATTTTAAATAAAACGGTCCATAACAAAAGATGGGCCTTTTCTTGCTTGGAGTTTCTTTCATGTTACTGTCTGCCATAAAAATTAATTTTCCTCTTTGTGTCAAACTAACTTTGCTGCACATTATCCACACATTCTCAATTGTCATTTGCCAAATATTTGATATGTAAACATTTCATCAGTCCTTAATAGTAGAGTATTTATGACAGCCCTATGTGAAATACACACGTGGACAAAATTGTTGGTACCCTTTGGTCAATGAAAGAAAAACTCACAACGGTCACAGAAATAACTTTAATCTGACAAAAGTAATAATAAATAAGAATTCTATGAATGTTAACCAATGAAAGTCAGACATTGCTTTTCTACCATGCTTCAACTGAATTATAAAAAAAATGAACTCATGGAACAGGCCTGGACAAAAATGATGGCACCCCTAACTTAATAGTTTGTTGCACAACCTTTTGAGGCAATCACTGCAATCAAACGATTCCTGTAACTGTCAGTGAGACTTCTGCACCTCTCTGCAGGTATTTTGGCCTCCTCACTCCTCATGAGCAAGCTGCTCCAGTTGTTTCCGGTTTGAAGGGCGCCTTTTCCAGACAGCATGTTTCAGCTCCTTCCAAAGATGCTCAATAGGATTGAGGTCAGGGCTCATAGAAGGCCACTTTAGAATAGTCCAATGTTTTCCTCTTAGCCATTCTTGGGTGTTTTTAGCTGTGTGTTTTGGGTCATTGTCCTGTTGCAAGACCCATGACCTGCGACTGAGACCCAGCTTTCTGACACTGGCCAGCACATTTCTCTCTATAATCCCTTGATAGTCTTGAGATTTCATTGTACCCTGCACAGATTCAACACACCCTGTGCCAGATGCAGCAAAGCAGCCCCAGAACATAACAGAGCCTCCTCCATGTTTCACAGTAGGGACAGTGTTCTTTTCTTCATATGCTTCATTTTTCCGTCTGTGAACATAGAGCTGATGTGCCTTGGCAAAAAGTTCCATTTTTGTCTCATCTGTCCATAGGACATTCTCCCAGAAGCTTTGTGGCTTGTCAACATGTAGTTTGGCATATTCCAGTCTGGCTTTTTTATGATTTGTTTTCAACAATGTTGTCCTCCTTGTTCGTCTCCCATGTAGTCCACTTTGGCTCAAACGATGGATGGTGCGATCTGACACTGATGCTGCTTGAGCATGAAGTTCACCTTGGATCTCTTTAGAAGTCTTTCTGGGCTCTTTTGTTACCATTGGGATTATCCGTCTCTTTGATTTGTCATGAATTTTCCTCCTGCGGCCACGTCCAGGGAGGTTGGCTACAGTCCCATGGATCTTAAATTTCTGAGTAATATGTGCAACTGTAGTCACAGGAACATCTAGCTGCTTGGAAATGGTCTTATAGCCTTTACCTTTAACATGCTTGTCTATAATTTTCTTTCGAATCTCCTGAGACAACTCTTTCCTTCGCTTCCTCTGGTCCATGTTGAGTGTGGTACATACCATGTCACCAAACAACACAGTGACGACCTGGAGCCCTATATATAGGCCCACTGACTGATTACAAGATTGTAGACACCTGTGATGCTAATTAGTGGACACACCTTGAATTAACATGTCCCTTTGGTCACATTATTTTCAGTATTTTCTAGGGGTACCATCATTTTTGTCCAGGCCTGTTCCATGAGTTTATTTTTTTAAAGAATTCATTTGAAGCATGGTTGAAAAGCAATGTCTGACTTTCATTGGTTAACCTTCATAGAATTTTTTWAAATTATTACTTTTGTCAGATTAAAGTTATTTATGTGACCATTGTGAGTTTTTTTTTTTCATTGACCGAAGGGTACCAACAATTTTGTACACGTGTGTGTATATTCAGTACAATGTTCTGAAGACATCTATAAAGGTTGGGGCACAGTAAACAACAAAATTAAGTTAAAATTGTTGCATTTTTTGCAAATTGTTGTAACACCATTAGAGAACCTAACCAATATCGACAATCAATTTCAACATGACATCATTCCATAAGGACTTTATATGTACTTTTTATTTAGTAAAAGAAATTTACAAGGTTCCTTCTTTTATGAGCATGTCAATAATACTTTCATTTCTGCTACTAGACTATTTAGTGAAAACTAATGTCATGCAAAATATTGATATAATATTAGTGTTTGTTTGTTTGTTTGTTTGTTTGTTTAGTATAGATATAACCTTGTTGATGATTTGTTGTTTATAATAGCTGGTAAAATACAAGGATGCTCAGCACCTGAGAAAGAAATAAATAATGCAACTGTGAAGGAACCAGATCCGAAGAAAAACTACCAGGAAGGTGACACAGTAGAATACAGCTGTAAAGCTGGCTTTGGCTTTCAGGCCACCTGTTCTAAGGGGCAGTGGAAGTACCCAGAATGCATAGAAAGTGAGTAGCAAATCATCATTGTTTTAATAAAGAAATAAATGGATGTTAAAGTTTACTGTTTATTTAGCTGAACAAAACACGTTTACATGACTTTATTATACATTTAAGCCTCGATTTGGATTCAGGCTGATTGTGTTCTACACTCACAATTATTATTTAACAGCAGAAATTTAGATTCTTCACTGTTCTTGGCAGATATAAAGTGAAAGCCGGCATGGTATTCTGTAACCTGGCTGCTACTGTTCGCAGATTCTGTTACATTTTTTCTGATTTCCTGTTAACACAAAAGTTACCTTGAAGATCAGCAGTGGTAACTGGTTGGTGTACAGGTTTGCAGATTTTTACCTGCTGTCTTGAAGAATAGTTTGGCATGTGCGGTATTCAAATGTGAGTGAGTGGTGAAGCTTGAGTGGTTAGCTAGGTCAAAATGTCAAACTAGAAGAAGTTTAAGAATAGATCATACATCTCATACAAAAGAAAAGTTCAGAGCCAACAGGCTTCTGGTAAGGAATTATTAAAAAGGTTCAGAAGATTACAGGATTATTTAAAGCTGTAAATGAAAAGTAAGAAAAACTAGGCTCATCAAGGCATTGAGGCAGAGATCATAAATGGTGGTGTCAAACAGAGATGGTTGTACTGGAGAACCACTAAACATCAGTTCCAGGGTGTAATGGCAGATTAAGGTGCCACTATTGGCAGGAGAGGTAATCAGCCACTACTATCTGTGGCCGGTACAAAGCTTGCACACTGGTATCATTCATGTGGTGTAATTATTGGAGTGGAGTATCATCAGAATAGAGGGTATAGGGCTGGCCAACTAGGTAGGACCACCCAGAAACCTCTTATTTATTATGCTGTACTTATTCTCCACACAGAACTGGAGTGACCTGTTAGCCTTCAGCACCAAAACCACAGGACTGCTCCAATTAACATAAAGCTCCTTGATTACTTGTATGCTAGTGTCTTTGTGTTTGAGTAAACTACAGAAGGTACTCAACCAGAATAATGGTTTTACCGCTGCGTCTCACAGTGACAGCATTTGGGTTTGTGCGTTTGCCGCTGAGTGGCGCTATATAACTATAGACTGAGGCCTCAGGCCTTAGTTCATTCTCTCAAGCATTAATGAGCCGCAGCTCCTAGTTGTACATAGTAGCAGATGAAGTCAATGAAACATTGTAATTAAACTAATTCATAATCACAGTCTTAAAATTACAGTATAAATTTAGAATTTAAATGAAATGAAATCATATTAGGATCAAATTTAAGCAAAGTAAACGTTAACACAGTGAGCCTTGAGATTTTATCAGGTGTGATTAGAAAAGCTACATGTACAGGGTTTTGTCATCTTACGTATATTTTGTGTTTTTTAAATTTGTAGTACATTTATTAACTGAAAAAAATTAAACTAAATGACCATAACATTCAAACATTGTCAGGACATGCTACTGCGTCAGCAGATGTTGATGTGTTTTTGCGTTATTATAATGATTAAATGCAGTTATGCTCATCATAATTTTCTTTAAAAATTTAACAAATTACATTTTTACATTCCAGTAGCACCCCAGTTGCACTGTACCACTACCAGCAAAACCTTGTAAAATACAAGTGAAACATTAAACACATTTACAATCACAGTACTAAAACTAGAGTACAAATTTAGAAATTAAATTATATATAGGCGTTTCTTATTTGCATGGAATTTAAGCAAAGTAAATTAACTTTTTTTAAAAACTCTGCGTGTGCATCAGAAAAATTTACTGTGTTGTTGTCAGTTTAATGTGCAAAAACTATATAACAAAACTATATAAGCTACATAGCCTTTTAAGACTCTACTTTTATTTAAGTACACTCACAGTGTCGACAAACTCTGTGTATACTTGCCTCACAGACGTGAAAAATATATACTTATAAAAAGTGAAATGTCTGCTTTTACGTAAACTAATGGAAAACAAATTTCAGATTATGTAATTCGTATGAAACATGAATTATAGGCGCATGCATTGCTTCAGAGATGACGAGATGACATGATTACCTTCATCTTTACAGCCGAAAAACCAAAAAAATCACAAATTTATCAATTAATTATTAAAATGGTCAGACACAGTCTCCTTGCTGTAGTCGTTGTAGACTAACGACTTCTTCCAGTGTGCTCTGGAAAACCTTATGCGTGTGGTTGAGCGCTGATTAGACTATGTAGGAAGTTAAAGAGGAAGATCACGATGCTGGCTCAACATCCCGTGCCCAAACCACATTTAAACTAAATTAGCAAATATTGAAAGGAAACAACAATAGACCATGTTTAGAAAAGCATTTTATTTAGACAATAAAAAATAATTAGATTTATTTTAGGTGTGCCAGCTGCCACTGTTCTTATACGGCTTTGTCCGGGTAAGTCGTTCAGTGATACTGTAAATTTCCACGTAAAACAGGTACATCTGTATGAATAAATTGTTGAAATGTATGTATCATAAGCTATTAATCATAGATTTATATAAATGATTTAGTTCAGATGTAAGTAAATGCTCACTGCTGCATTGTTTGGGGGAAGGACGTGCTGATGACGTTTGCTTTGCTTGTGTTGATCTGTGTGTGGAGCATCACCTGAGAGGTGTCTAAAGGTTTTAATTATTCATGAAAAGTCATGGATTATTCAGTGAAACAGAGGTTCTGCTGAAAAAAGTTTGGCACATCCGTCAATTTACCCCAAATAAAAGGTCATTCTGTGAATACAGTTGTAACATAACAGATATACAAATCAACCAAACGCACTAAATACTAAACCTGAAGCGAGGATTAATAAAACTGAGCTTGAGGATTAATAAACGAGATGCGTGTTTATCATAAAATTTTAAGACCCTCCTGGATCTGAGGCCTTTCTAAGGCCCTGAAAGATTTGAAATTTGTGTAAATTTAACATTTTCTGGATTCTAAAATTTACTTTGTTACCATTTGTAATCCCTGGAATGGGAGAAATTGAGATTTTCATTATCATAATATGTCTTGTATTGTTTTTAATCACTCTATACAAAATATGATTTTTTTATGTTATTTTACAAATACAATTTACAATGAAAATAGAAATGAAAATTCAAATGAAATAATTTTATTTGCTTTATTTATTTTAATTTTTATAAAATATTTATATTTTATAAAAATACCAAAGAAAAATATTTTGTATAAAGTGATAAAAAAACAATACAACACATATTATGATAAAGAAAATACCCCAAATAAAATAAAAACTCCTGTTTGAACCACCACAGAGACATCACAGCCAGCGGTAGTTTTCAGAAATTCTTTCAGAAATCCGAGATGGGGCTGCATTGGTCGTGTACATGAGCACAAAGCTTCTGGAAGATTTCCTGTAGCTCAAATCTCCGAAAACAATGGGGCAATTTTTGAAATAGATGCTATCTTTAAAAGCTGATGAAGGTTTTGAGCTGTACCCACATGCATTCTCGCCTAAACAACTTTTAAAACTACACTTTGTGACACAATAAGAGTAATATTTCAAACAATTTGCAGGCTGCCGTTTGGTGAAACCAGAGAATAAACAATAAACCAGTTGTTGGGTCAAAATAACCCAACCGGGTTAACAATGTGTTCACAGAAACAACCCAGCATTTTTAGAGTGTATTTTTTTTTTAAGTTATTCTAATGTTTTATTCTGAAAGTCTACTTTGCCAGTTTATATCCATGTTTATATATACAAAGCACAGTGAGCACAGTRGTAATAGTATAAAGTAACTGTATAGAGGTGATTGGATACAACATCACCCGGATGAGTCTCTATATGGTGCTCTATGAAGTGTTTGTGACCATGTAGGACTAAATTTTTGAATCAGTCTGCTCCTGTGCATTTCCCATTTTTAGAAACAATATTTAAGATGACCAATGTTTAAATAAAACCTTTTGAAACATTCAATACTAAAGCTGTGCATATATGACACATGATGATTCTTATTTTTGTAAAATGGCCACAGACARATTTTCAGTGACTTTAAAGGAGAAACATGCTGACTTTTTGGAAAAGAAATAGCCAGTTAGAGTTTACCTTGTCARGCTGTAAAAAGTTGAGTGAGCAGTGTTTCCAGATTGGCCAGTTTTTCTGGCTGAAAAAAATATGTCTCTAGGTCCTACAAAATAATMATCATCATCATGTTTCATATATACACAGCTTTAGTATTGAATGTTTTAAAATATTTTATTTAAACATTGGTCATCTTAAATATTGTTTTAATTAGAAAGATGGGCAAACATACCTTTATTTAATTTTTTTTTTTTTTCAAAATGAGAAACGCAATCCAATCCTTGGGCCATGAGTTTTGTGGTCCATTGTTCAAAATATGTTAAAAATACTGCTCTTGTATCTTTATCCTTATTTAAAATTGAGGCTGCCAAAAATATAACGTCCATTATCACACATCAGCTGACCTTTAGTGGTGACGGCTTGTGGTGTACAAGTTAACAAATTAGTAGTAAATTTTTAATTGGGTAAATTCTTAATGGGAATTAATTTAGTACAATAAGTTAGTAAAATATATTTTCCTTCCTTATTCTCCCAAGTAAAAAAAAAAAAGTATGCTCAGTATTTTAAATCTTAGCGTGCCAAAGCATACTTGCTATAGACTAATGACTAGTATACTTGAAGTTTGCTATTTTGGAACAACTAATTTTGTACTAAGTGTATTTAAGTTCTATTAAATATACTTTTGTGTGCTAAAGTGGAACAACTTTAAGTATACTTAGTACACTTAAAGTATATGGCTGTGTGTGTACTAACACACATACCTGGCAGTAATTCATGAACTTTAAGTATATATTTAATGTATTATAAGTGCATTACAGCAATTCTTACTGTGTTACAAATACATGATTAATATACTATGAGTATATTCTTATTGCAGCATGCTGTTATACTTCTGGCCAATTACAAATACTAAACAAGTACACTTTGTGGTTAATACAAATATACTTTATTATATCATACAGTACACACAGTCTTCCATAATACTCTACTGCAAATGTGTTACAAGCACACTAAAGGTGTTTAGGACAATTTACACATGCTGAATGCATTTTATACACTATAACATGTTTTTGAAACATATTACATCACATTACATTACTGAGGCAGATTTTATTCATGAATTTAACAGATTTAATTTGCACAAGATTACAAAAAAGTACTACTATTGTTTATTTGTGTTCAACAAACCGTCAGGTTGTCTCACAGACTAAAATGTAAACTTGTCTGAACAAAGACAGTCATTGGTATTAGAATATGCAGGTACAGTATTAGAATATACAGGTACAGTATTAGTTCAAACCTGATGTGTTGATTCTGTTACACAGAGACTGAAAACAGGCCGAGAGCTACCGAGCTTTATACCAGAGGCAAAGTACACAAGATTTAGGAATAACACATTAAACAATACATTCCATAGTTCAAACTATGTATTTAATCACAAATTACCCCCCCCAAAAAAAACATAAAATTTGACATGACAGAAAACAGACAGTCCGAATGTGCCCGCCTCCAGTTTTTGATTGGCAGGTGTTGCGCCAATTCTAGTCTCTGGTTGGCTGGAATAGTTGTAGCGTTATAACGCTGCTGTGGTTTGTGCAAGTGTACAGCTTTATGATAGTGAGCGCGCAGAAGAGAGAGAGAGAGAGAGAGAGATTGCAAACATAAATTTTGAACGCGCAAAACTGAGTTTCGGTGCGCAAAAACGAGTTTGAGAGCGCTCGCGCGAGAGAGTAGTGCACTAAATATAAGCATTAATAAGTACATATGAATAAGTACATTTAAATTTAGGTAGAATAAATTTTACAATGATTATTTCAAGCATATTTTTAAAATAAATATACTAAAAATAAATTGGAAAAAAAAAGTTTAAATAAGTGTACTTTGCAAATTAGACCAACCTTTCACTTAAAGTATATTTTCCTATAATATATTTTTGGAAAGTGTACTATCATACAATTATTTAAAAGTATGTTTAAAGTTTAATTCCAAAATTTGGAAGAAGCATGATGTAAGTATACYTTTTACATATTAACTGATGGTACCACTTTTTAAAAATATATTTGCAATGTACTATTGAAGATTTCAATATATTTGTAATACACTAAGGTGTTTTTTTTCTACTGGGATTAGCTGTTAGATTAAACCTTAAATGAGGGTTAAACCTTTGTGAAACTATTAAAAACATAATGATTTTGTTCTTTCTTTTATGAGTAGATAAACATTTCTGTTAATAATTTGATTACAGTTACATTTCTGCTAGTGGAATATTTAGGAAATTTATGTTAGGTTATTATTATTATTATTATTATTATTGTTGTTGTTGTTGTTGTTGTTGTTGTACTGTTGTTTTTTGTTTATTTGTATACTATCATTTACCTTTCGATTTGTTGTTTATTTTAGCTAATGAAAATCATGAATGTCCAGAGCCTCAGAAAGAAATACATAATATGGTTCTTATCAAAAGAGATCTGAAGGTGACCTACCAGGAAGGTGACACACTATTCTACAGATGTAAAGATGAAAGGACTACAAACTCCTCAACAGCCAGCTGTTCTAAAGGACAATGGAATTATCCTCAATGCATAAATGTGAGTAGCAATATCCCAAAAACAAGCACTCTTTGATCATTTACCACTAATATTGTGGTCTTATTTCCGAAAGAAACACAATAATATTTAGACAAAATAATTTCCACTGTATACTGGACAGTATTTTTTTGCTGTGTTTTGCAGACACACAAATTATATATTTGTTTAAACTCTCCACTAACTCTGTGCTTACTAGGGTAGCCATTGTTGATGACATTGTAAAAAAAATTGGTGAGGCAGTGCTGAAAACTTGTGTAGCTCAACAACAACAACAACATAATAATAATAATAATAATAATAATAATAATAGCATAATGAACTGTAACTGAAACTGTAACGCTAAGTGTAAAGCTGGCTTTAAGACTGAGCCCCATGCCTTCTGTTCTACAGGACAGTGGAATTATCCACACTGCACAAAATTTGAGTACAAACCCATCTTTGTTTAAAACAAGAAAATAAATTAAATTGTAGCAATATCCCATGAACCAGCATTGAGCTTTAGCGCTGGAACCAAACTGTTTTAGGCACTTATTAATAATTAAAATTATTTTTTTTAAAAAGTTTTGCAACAAATTTATTGGACTGATCAAAAAGAGTTGGGCTACTGGACTCTCAGCCTCCTTAAACAGAGTTATTCTAAAAAAAAATTTAATTAGAAAACTAGACAAAGTGTCTAATTAACTAATAGTTTGTCTGATCCAATCCCACCAAACAGCCAATGTAGCACAAAAAAAGTCTATATGTGCACAAATGAAAGGCACCAGTACACCCAGTACACCACAGCTTTTTTTTTACCTTTTGATTTGTTGTTTATTTTAGCTAGTGGAAATCATGAATGTCCAGAGCCTAAGAAACAAATATATAATATAATATATAATATATATACTGTATATGTGCCCACTACACACAGGACCCAGCAGGCAAAGTGCCTAAGTGACAGCTGCATCCCCAGATGCCAATCTGATTAAGCATCTACAGTATAGCATGCACCACACAAAAMAATCTGATCTATAGATGCCCCGMACCACAACCCTTGTGGGTTAATGCCCAGAGGGGAATCTACACTATATGGGGCTTAATGTTTTGCATTGTAATGTTATGGTTGATCATGTATATAATAAGTCTTGAGCCAGTTAGATGTTTGAATGTTATCATCGGTTATCATGCTTGAATGAGTCATGGGTCACTATGTGGATTAACAAATGCAACAAATGAATGAAATCCATCCTGAAACTGCTCAGGTAGCGGAAAGGGACTGAAAATGAGAGTCAGAATCTTGCCAAAAATGAGGGCCAAAATTATTCCTCATTAAATACAAGAAGGTCTGGTTTTTGGAATCCCACAGATGCTCAATTGGATTGCAATCTGGAAAATCTATAGTCCAAGCCGATAATGCAAACTTTTTCTTTTGCTCCTCAAACCATTCTTGAACCATTTGTCAGTGTGACAGGGTGCATTTTCACTGCTATGAGGCTATGAGGGAACATGGTTTACCATATCAAAGTAACATCCATATGGATGACAGGACAGGCTTGAATTATTTTTTTTTTTAGCGCATACCGACACGCACGCACGCACGCACACACACACACTCACACACACACACACCTGGCCATCCACTTGATGTAAAGGACAATGTGATTCATTAGACAAGACCATGGTCGTCCTTTGATCTGTGGTTCAATTCTGATGCTTCTGGCAGTGGGCACAAGTCAGCATGGACACTCATTCCGGTCTGCAGCTATTCAATCAACAAACAAACTATTCAATTCAATTCAATTTYATTTTTATAGCGCTTTTAACAATTGACATTGTCACAAGGCAGCTTTACACAATCAAGAGAATTATTGAAGTTTGTATGTAATGTGAATGTGTTTAAACCACTGATAAGATTGTCCCTGATGAGGACCGAGACGATGGCTACAGTGGCAAGGAAAAACTCCCTGAGATGGTAATTGGAAGAAACCTTGAGAGGAACCAGACTCAACAGGGAACCCATCCTCATCTGGGTGATAACAGATAGCAGGGATTGATCTGCACTCATACTGTGTGTTAGGCAGGAGATGTGTTTAAGTTAATATGGAGTCCATTTCATTATTGGAGGCTCAGGTAGAACGTAGCAAATTCCAGTCCTGGAATTGATTTACACTGATTTACTCCTACTGCCAGTATGGACATAATGCTGTTGTCAGAAGGTCTTCTGGTTTCTCAAAATGAATATTAAAGTCTCCAGAAATAAATGCTTGGTCTACAGAAACGACCAGGTTTGACTACAATGCACTGTGGGATCTGACTTTCTATTGGAGCCAGAAATCACTTATTCAGCAGTTTGACCTACAGCAACTCTACTATTGGACCAGACCTCACAGGCCAGGCTTCTCTTCCCAATGTGAATCAATGAGCCTTGGGCACCCACGACCTTATCACTGGTTTTCCTTCCTTGAACCATTTTTAGTATGTCCTGACTATTGAAGCCTGGGAACATCTCACAAGAGCAGCAGTTTTGTAGTTGCTCTCACTCTGTTGTTTAAACATCATAATTTGCCCCTTGTGATAGTGGCCCATAGATTCTGCATTCAACACATCACTTTCAGGGACAAACTGTTCTATTGCTGTTTAACACACCACACCAAAGATGCTCTACAGGACCGTAAGGTCTTAAGATTAAAAGAAAATAATCTAACATTATCATAATATTCCTTCATTTTTTTTATTCATTAGATGTGCTAACAACATGGAACCTTTTTATTTGAACTCATATCTTTTTCAAAGATCAAAAGTATTGAAACATCTTGTTGCGCAGGTGTGCCCTGTTAGATTAAAGCTGAAAATCTGATCTGTCATGTAATATTCATGTTTTAAACTCAAGCCCAGCATGCATGTTTAAAAAGTGTTCAACGCAGTAAATCTTTATTTTGTATGACATGACAATAACAATACATTTAAACAGTGGTCAATTATAAACAATATAAAACAACCATATTACTTTGCTTAATCTAATAGAGAAAATCACATTTAAGCATAAACAATGTTCCAAATTTGTGTGATGGGTGGTGTGAGAGAACTTATGAAGGTTCAAAACAACATGCATCCACATTCTGGATCAGCTGCAGAGGACTAATGGTGCACAGAGGCACAAATAAATGGATAAATTATTSTGACGTTTTAAAGACGAAATTGACATGATAAGGTTAACAATGTGGGGGAGAAGGATTGCTGCTGTCCAGGGTTACCCCAAGGCTGAGGGCAGGAAGACTCACAAAAAACAGCCTGGCAAAGCATCCTGAGGGAGGAAAGTCTGCGTTTTGTCATGTTCATGGGTTCTAGATTTTAGGTAGCCTCTAAAGTATTTTAATAACCATKTTTGATTGCAGCTTAATAAAGGAATTCAATACGTGGATTCCCTCATTTAAACAAAAAACTTAGCTGTGGGCGGCACAATGATTTAGTGGTTAGCACTAAATTTGATATTTCTAAAATGCACATGACTGGGTGTGTGTGAATGTTGGATGAGTTTCAGGGTGTAACCCAGCCTTGTTCTCCCAGGGATCAGTTCCAGGCGCCCCATGAAACTAGATGTGATATGCAATATAGATGGATTGATGAAATTAGTATACTTATTAGTATACTTTATACTCTGTAGTGCCATTGAGAAATGGGTGGAATGTGCGAGTGTGGTACTCTGAGAAAGGGAAAAAGCTCACAAAAAAAGAACAAACAAAAAAAATGTTAAAACCAATATATAAAAACAGAAATAAAATCTTGCACTTTAGTTATAACCGATATGGGTTTTTTTTTTTTTTTGGATTTTTCCCCGATTTTCTCCCTAATTTAGTTGTATCCAATTCCTCCCCGTCACTAGGGGGC
>QMIH01001654.1:105290-121637 GCA_003987875.1 Clarias batrachus | reverse complement strand
AACAATAGGGCCCTGCGCACTCAGTGCTTGGGCCCTAAAAAAAAAAAATAATAATCCTTAGAAGAACAAGAGGGCCCTGCGCACTCTGTGCTTGGGCCCTAATGAAATGTGTATAAATAAAACATTACAATGAGCAACGTTTCCAAACTGCTGCACGTGTGTGTGTGTGTGTGTTTTATGGATTTCGTTTTGACTGCAGGTTTACATGTTAAAGTAAGAAACTTTAAGGCGAAAAACGGCAGATGGCTCTTAAAATTAGATCGTGCCATCAAATATTCCGCAAACTCATAAATACAAAAATAAAAACTTATTTTGATGAAAAAATTTTTGTTATTATTTGTAAGATTTTTAAATAAAGAATACGATGATGTCTAGCTGTTTATAACATGGCGGTTGAGAACCCCGGGCTGCGTGATGATAAAATACACAGACAGTAACGAGTACACAGTCATGGCTTAACATGCGTTCAGTGAGCTAGCGAAGCCTGGCACCGCGCAGCATGTCACAGAGAAGTCTGGAGCGTGGGGGGGTGAGTCGGGGGGGGGATAGGCTTGGGATATTACAGCGCGGCTAAGCGGAGCGCGGCGCAATTTAGTCAAAGGGAGTTCAAACGGTGTTGTGCAAACGGTCGCAGCTCATGAGAGCGTCTGGACTGCTCGGGCTGGCGCGCTGTGTGAAAGAGCCCTGTTCTGTTTTATTGGGGGGGGGGGCGGATGTGATCTGAAGGCGACATTTAGGCCTCTTTAATTTGCTTCTTTTTTTTTAAATGTCTCGCCCTGAGGTTGAGGAGGTTTCCAAGCCGACCGCCAAGACCACGTCGTCAACAGAGGGGAGGACTTTCAGATGAGTGTTGTTTTGTAGTCTGGAACGGGATTTGTTATATCAGCCGTAAAAATTTATTAAGTACTCATAACTGTGCAGCTATCATCGAGAACGTCTGGCTTGCTTTGGATGTCAGGTTTCAGCACATATGCAAAACTCATACACACACCCACACACACACGGCTCTGGAGATAAAACGAGCATACCGAGGAGCAAACGCAGAGCTAATTTTATTATTAGTATGCTGTTAGAGGGAGCTTTGTGTGCTCTGGGGTGAAACAGCGCCGGTGAGGGAGCGTTACACGGCACCGTCAAGTGAAGAAGCACAGAGGTTTTTTTTTTTTTTTTCCCCGTTGCCGAGCGTAAACGGTTACGCACATGCCGGAGGGAGTGCAGGTGTACGTGACGGAAGCGTATCGGGTGAACGCTGTATGTTGACACAGGAAAACGATAATAACGATGTCTTTTAGCGACGTTGAAAATGAAAATGCAATAAAACTAAAATTACATGAAGAACGCGCTTAGCGCCGCGGCGACCGGCGCGCCGACCTCACAGCGATCCTGAGCTGAGTTTCTCGTGTTCTCTTTGTGGGTTTTCTTACTGATGCTCCGGTTTCCTTCACCTCTCCAAAACAAGCCAGAAGGTAGACTGGCTAAAAAAAAATTTTTTTTTTAAATGTAAAACACCTTGGATTGTGCGACTGTGTGGGAACGTTGCCCCCTTCATCACTCCCGGTGTTCCTGAGATATGAGTTAGCACCGCGTCTGAATCGCACACCACCGGCGGTTGAAACCATCATCATGATTTTATTACCCTCGGATTCATTTTTCTTTAGTTACTCAAAGCTCCTTTAAAATTCCAAGCTGAATATCAACTGTTTTTCGGTCGGGCTAAATAACAAAGGGCTTCCTATTCACTGCATGCGCTCACTGTACGCACCGTGCCAAGGTACGAGGCGGAGTCAAAAACGATCCGCACTCACGCCGTAGAATTTATTAGAATTAACTTGAAAAAACTAGAAAAGACAAAACACACCATTTTTCGACATCACGATCTTGCTTTTCAATTCACTTCGCTCTTCTTTCATAGTCCTTTATATAACATTTTTTTTTTTAAAGGTTGCGAGTTGAGCTGCGAGTCACGAATGCACTGCTGTCTTTACTTCTTCACCAGATGTGAATCTTCGCTTTCAGGGGACCGAACTGGTGAAAGTCTGACGGAGTGAGATCAGGACTATACGGAGGAAGGTTTAACACGAGTGTCTACAGAAGTGTTTAGTCTGAAGTAGTTTAGGTTTCAGCTCTTCACGGTAACGTGCACTGTTCATTGTCGAACCTTTTTCCTGATAATGTTCCAATACTTCTGACCCTTGAGAATCCCAGAAAACTGTCATCATTGATCATTGTTCCAGCTGATGGTCGACTTTGTGTTCGTGTTTGCAGATGACTAAACGCTTCTGTCTACACTCTACCGTGAGTTGTTTCAGCACAAAACACACATGAATCACTGCACGCTGCTCTACTTTTCACCATTTTTGCTCGCGCCGCAGTTACAAATGAACTGATGTAGCACGTTCACACCTGCACTGCAGTGACTGAGGAGACGGAAGTCTCTGATAAGACAGAAGTTTTAACATAACCAGAGTGCGCATCATTTTTGACCCTCGTACACGCTACAGTGCACTATATGCGTAAGAGGAAAATGTTTCATTCAGCAGGAACGTAAGTAATTTTTGATATGTTTAAACATTTATATTTTTTAAATCATATATCGGATGAATGAGTGAACATATTAACGTGGGCAGATTCCTACAGTATCTATCCTATACAGTATGCAGAGCAGTATACATGCTGAATAGAAGCCCTTTCAGCGATGCAGCTAGAAAAACAGGCACCCTATCATGTAATGTTACGTCTAAGACACTGACATTAACATGTTCATGTTACTTCCATCGAAAAGAAAAAGAAAAAAAAAAGAAAAAAAGTACATAAACGTTCTAACACGGATTCCATATGTATGCCCCAGTAAAAAATAATAAAATAAATTTTTAAAAAACACTTTAGTGCATTACAAATATATTGAAATCTTCAATAGTACATTGCAAATTTACTAACAAAAAGTTGGTACATCGGTTAATATATAAAAAGTTTACCAACATGCATTTACCAAATTTTTTTAATTAAACTTTAAGCATACTTCAAAATAACTGTGTTATAGAAGACTTTACAAAAAAATATTATAGGAAAATATATTTTGAGTGAAAGGTGGGTCTAATTCCCCAAGCACACTCATATAAAATTAGTTTTTTAAATTATTTTTGGTATATTTTTTATATAATATGCTCAAAATAATCATTGTGGAAATGAACAGAAAGTGTACGTACATTAGACTACAAATTTTAAGATATGATAGTCTCATCAGTGTTTTTATTTATGCTTATATTTAGTGTATTTATACATTCGGACTGTCTTGTTTTCTGATTGGCTCCCCAGTTCTTCCGCTCCTAGTTTGGATTCACGGCTGGAAGCTGCATCATTGCGTGTGTTAGTTCGTATCGTTATTATTGTATTTTCATCTGCATAAGGAAAATTTCATGGTTTTTATTAGGTAGTTTGTAAATTAAGTACACAGTTTAAACTATAAAATGTATTGTCTAGCGTTGCTAAACCATACGTACTTTGCTTTTCTGTAGCTCTCGGCCTGTTTTCAGTCTCTGTGCAACAGCTAGAATCAACACACCAGGTTTAAACCAATACTGTACTGTATATTCTAATATTAATGTCTGTCTTTGTTCGGACAACAGTTAAAATTTTAGTTTGAGTGCATGAGACAATCCGGCATTTTCTTGAGCACAAATAAACTATAGTACTATTTTTTTTTTTTTTTTAATCAAATGAAATCTGTTGAACTCGTGAATAAAATCTTCCTCATAATAATTGATGCAATGTGTTTCAAAAACATGTTAAAGTGTATAAAACATGTGTAAATTGTCCTAAACACCTTTAGTGTACTGGTAACACATTTGCAACACAGTATTATAGAAGACTGTGTGTATTATATTATATAATAAAGTATATTTATTTGTTTTAACCACACAGTGTACTTTTGTAGTATTTGTAACTGGCCAGAAGCAGAACAGCATGCTACAGCTGCAATAAGAATATATTCATAGTATATTAAATCATGTTTTTGTAACAGTAAGAATTGCTGTAATGCGCTTATAATACATTAAATATATACTTAAAGTTCATTAATTACTGTCAGCTATGTGCGTTAGTACACACACAGCCATATACTTTAAGTGTACCAAGTATTACTAAGTCTACTTAAAAGTACCAAGTCTACTTTTGTGTGCTAAAGTGGAACAACTTCAAGTAAGTAGCAAAAGTATACTTAATACACTCAAAATTGTGTTTTTGTACAATTTAATTACAACTTAAATACACTTAGTTCAAAATTAGTTTTTCCAAAATAGCAAACTTCAAGTATACTAGTCATTAGTCTGGAGCAAGTACACTTAAGTATGCTTTGGCATGCTACAGTAGGATTTAATATACTTAGCATACTTTTTTCTTTTTTACTTGGGTATATTAAAAGACGATTAAAAAATGTTTTTGATTGTTGAATTTCTTCTGCCAGCTCCAGTGTGTGTGCTGATGTTAAACTGAGCACGCTCACACTGGGCCAGCCAGGACGCCGGTCACTTCTGCGTCTCGTCTAATAATCGCGGCAGAACTTCCCCAGCGTTGTCAGCGCGTTATCACTTGCACACTTTTTACGAGACCGGTGCGAGCGCCTGAACGCGCTCCCGCCAACACTGTTCATTGTTCTTGGACCGCGGGACGGCATCTGGACGCGGCCGCGGAGCCGACGAGCGCGGTGAGAAACACAATCCGGCACTGTGCGCTGCTGAATTTCCCATGAACGTGTTTTTCCAGTGGTGGGAAACGACAGATTTAAGACTCGGAGCGTTACCTCGACGTGTCTACATGTATGTCAAAGTCTTCATGTGCCAGTCAACACAGAATGTAGCTTTAAAAAAAAAAAAAAAATTTTAAAAAAGGAAAGGAAGAGAAAAAATAACACACAGAGAAGTGAGCAGAGAAGCAGGAGCAGATGCACGGCAGATACGAGGAGCATCACAGCACACTGCGAACCGTGTTAGACTGCCGAGGAACTAAAACCCGGATCAGCGTGAGGCTTTAGATAAGAGACGAGCTCATGCAGGCAGGCCTCGGAACACTCTGTGCAAATCTGAAATCTGTCTCACTTCCTCTCGCTGTGTCTGTCTGTCTGTCTGTCTGTGTGCACAGAAACAAACATCAGATAAAGCCTGAGCTCATGCAAGCGAAGCCTCACAACTCTCACATTCGTAAGATTCCTTTGGCAGCCACGCACACACACACACACACACACACGCACACACACACACACAGGCTTTCCACATCGAGGTGCACTTACAAGATTGGAGGAATGGCCTGATATGTGCTCAGTGTGCTTTAGGGAAGAAGGAAGAGACAAGAAGAAGTGTGGGCAAGATTTAAGAAAACTGAAGAGACGGAAAACAGGAATAAAACTGGAAACTAATCACGATTCATAAAGAATATCATTATGGCAAGTGATACTCATTTTATGATTGAAATAAAGCTGAAGATAGACGTTGAAGGTGTGATTGGGGCGGGGGGGAAACGTGTACATCGAGAAACACTTGTTGTTTCTATTAATATCTGCTGACGTTCAGGTCTGATCTCGTCTCACCTTCTTGAGCTGACTCTCCAGCTTGATACACTCCTCTTTCTTCTGCTCGAGTGTAATCTCCAGGCTCTTGAGTTTGGAGTCTTTCTTCAAACCCGACGAGGCCAGGGATGAGGCGTGCTCCTTCAGATCCAACAAGGATGTCTGGAACAGGCATGGAGGAAGAAAGAAAAAGAGAGAGAGAGAGAGAGAGAGAAAGAATTAAGTGATCTAATACTCGAAAAACTGTAAATTACCTCCACGAAAAAAAAAAAACGAAAAAAAAAAAACTCTTGAAATGGAGGAACACAAGGCTGGAGATGTTAATCGAAGCCAGCGAATTAGCCGAGAGTCTGCGGTAACGTCATGCCCGCGTGCGGATACTTATTACAGAGAATCAAAGTGAACCCGAGCGTAAGTAAACACGCGGCCCGAAAAACCTTAACCAGCTGCCTCGCTTATGATAATAAAATAAATAAGACGGTCGAATCGATTTTATTTGTAAGCTTCTTTCAACAATACGTGCGGTCATCACGAAGCAGAGCTGAGACAACCTCGCAAAAACCTGAACTCCGAAGAGAACTCCTCGTCCAGATACTGTATATACCGCATGAATACACAACACGGGTTTTAGATTTATACAGACTTGTGATTCATGGTTTAAAGCGTGCGTGCACGTTTGTACAGTATGGATGCATTCATATATGCGCTCCTCCTTTTCAAGCAGGTGTAAATCATAAACAGGACAGGGTCTTGTCTGCGCGCACACACACACAAAGACGAGGAATAAAAGTGTCCAACTGTGTCCAGACGGAACAGGACCTTGCGACTTTCGTCCCGCGCAAGCCCGCAATTTCACACCCGCCTGCCGCCTCACGTACAGAAATACACCGGCGGTGATGAGGATCTGAGAAGCGTTCCCCCAGGCCGCTGGGAAAGAAAACACGAGTGGAGAACAGGGGGATAAAAGATAAACGGCGAGACGACGGCGGGAACGCTCGTGTACGTAGATGATACACTATGTAGACAGAAAGGACGAGATGTGCCGTGTATAGACGATTCACGCACGAAATTAATGTTGTGATGAATTCTATGGAAAAATAAATTGTAAAAATTGTAAAAAAAAAAAATTGTTTTTAACCGGCAGCTGTTGAAGGAAAAATAAGTCTAAAAACAGCACTCCGGTCGTATGAAAGTCTGGTTTTATGCAGCAGCAGTGACTGGAATGAGCCTTACCCAAGAGGAAACGGGAAGTGCCCGGAAAGGACTGTGAAAACAGCTTAGGATACTTACTGTATGAAATCAGTCTGAATCACATATATCAGGTTAAAGAAAAGAAAGAAAAAAAACTTTTTTTTTTAAATAATAATAATTCTCAGAATTAAAAGTCACGGCTTTGGTCGTAACTTTCGCCCCCTTACATCGGAGTACACACACTCGTCTAAAATTTTCCTTATTCAACTTTTCATTTTCTACCCGAACTTCTACGGAACGTAACAACTCAAATCACTGGAGAAAAAAAATAATCGGCACTCGCGCGCGGTGCGACAGCGGTGAACATAAGAGTCATCTGTAGAATTAAAACCGCACCGTAGTGTTTAAACTTATTACATTTAATAATCTGCCTTTCAAACAGATTGGAAGTCGAGAGATGGAGTCAGGAAGTGGTTTCGCGTGTGTGTGTTTTGCTGTTGATCCTGGACGCGGGCCGCAGGAATAACATGAATAATATGAATAATAAGCTGCACGCAGAAGGAGAAGAGATTTTGGTAAAAGAAGCATCTGTACATTTCATTGCTCTCTCTCTCTCTCTCTCTCTGTGTGTGTGTGTGTGTGTGTGTGTGTGTGTGTGTGTGTGTGTGTGTACGAACTTTGGAGACCGCCTGTCTCTTTAGGATCAGACAGATACAAGAGATGGATCAAGAACACACAAGAAAGAGGAACGAGCGGTAGGTTTGGAGAATCCTTTCGCATGTACAGTACAGTAGACTCGGCCGTTCGTCTTCCTGTCCTGTTTTCTGTCTCTGACGCGGCGTGCTGACGGAGTGTCCGGCGTGTCTGTCCTCATCGCGCTGTAGTCTCTCTGAGAAAGCCAGGCAGCGGGTTACGGCCTGACGCTCTGCTTCCTTTACAGTAACAGGCCGCGAGAGGTGATTACTCTAGAGTCACATTTGTGGAAATTTCCAGACACTCAGGAAACCTTCACGAAGAAATAAACAAACAATGACTGGACGCACTTTTAATCCTAATCAATCTTACTCTTTCGGCCCTTAAATCCTCATTGAAGGCAACTTAAAACTCGTCCGGCTCTCATAAACCTGTCTACCTTTTCCTGTTTGTCAGTCAATCATCACAAACTCTCCCACGTGTCAGTCACAGAAGGTGCCTGTCAGAGGAGATGAGCTACACACACACACACACACATACCTTAAGCAAAGAGTTTTTTCGAGAAGTTTCAAATCGTCTTCACCTGTATATCAGTGTTAAATGCTTCGGCACTGTCTGGACTGACACGTACGGGAAATTACTGTGATCTGGGAATGTGAACGTGTGTGTGTGTGTGTGTTTTACCTCACGGTCAGATAGGTCTCCCTGCAGCAGGCTGACTTTCTCCTTCAGCTCCTTCAGTTCTTTCCTGTTGGTTTCCAGCTCCTCTGTCTTCTCCCTCTCATCTCGATCTCTCTGCTCCTTCAGACGCTCGATAATTCGCTCCTGCTCACACACACACACAAACAACAAAAGTGTGTTCAATCTTCAAAACGAACTAGCCCAGAAAACTAAACCTAAAGATTTTAAAGATGAAATGCTGTTTCTTTAACTGAAGACGTTTATGATCTACTTTATGATTAATAAAGTTAAAGTACGAGTCAGTGATTTTAATCTTATACAGTGGAACCTTGGATTACGAGCATAATTCGTTCCGGAAGCGGGCTCGTATTCCAAATCACTCGTAAACCAAATCAAATCTTCCCATAAGAAACAATGAAAATTCAAATAATTCGTTCCACAGCCCAAAAGAATCCAGAAAAATAATTAATACAATATATAAAGTAGAAATAAAACAATTTAACCTGCATTTTACCTTTAAAAAATTTTTTAAATCAATCCCAACAGATAAGTGTTCCCGCTGTGTATTTGTGTGTGTGTGTGTGTGTGTGTGTCAAAAAACTCAGCACTTGTAAACCAAGACATGCGCGTTGTTCAAGTCAAAATCTTTGCCTGTCTTGCGGAACACTCGTAAACCGAGTTACTCACAATCCGAGGTTCCTCTGTACGTTTGTTTTTGAAAAAAGGGAAACAAAGGGAACCAAACAGCTTTTCAGCAAACAAGAGGAGTGTCCGTGTGCAATGTGGTCAGCTGGTGTATTTATTGTCATCATGTGACAGCTCGGGCAATGCCTGTGTAAAAAAAATAATAATAAAAGAAAAGAGGAGTGGTATTGGTTTGGCTGTTGAATTAAAAGATGAACAAAGTTTCTCACGCGGCTATGTCGATGTGTAACAAGTAATACTTGTGCAGTCAAGTACTTCAAAGTAATAAAGTACGCAGTCAAAATAATCAAAGAGGAAATGACGGGAGTAACTTATCACTGCACAGTTGATTGGAAAACCAATGACTGCATGTTCCTAGATGTACTATTGTTTTTATTTATTAAATAAAAAAAGGAATGCTTTTCATTTCATTTTAATTAATTAATTGTTTTTTTTTTGTTTGTTTTTTTTTTAGAAACACCCACTCCCTTACAAGCCTCATTTTTACTTTATTATTACACATTTTTGCAACTTTACTAGAAACTTAAACAAAGTTTTCTGGAAGCATGACTACATCTGATGAGTCTCAAACCACTCCCCTTCTGAGAGTGAAAGGAATGAGAGAGTGAAAGGAATGAGAGAGAGTGTGAAAGAATAAGCATGATTCATTAACCTCGCACTCGTGTCAACTTTGGCCAAAAACCAGAGGCGAAGCCGCAACTCTGTGTTTTCAGAAACTGGAGTGAAGCGGGCGCAGGTGAAATGAGTCAGATCACCAGAGTCGCTCCCGGACAGTCGAGCTCGTACGCCATAACGACGACGGCACGGCTCAGAGAAGAGAGAGCCTCCTTGATCGAGAGTGCGTATGTGTGAGAATGAGAGAATGAAGACGCGAGAGAGACAAGAGTGGGAGACGGGAGGGAGGAAATCGAGTGGGAGACGTAGGGAAATGGGCGGTGAAGGTAATAATGCTGAAACAGTAAGAGGTTTGAAGTGGTGTTTTTCTGGCAGGGTGCGTGTTTGCCATCGATGGCCTGCTGGAATCGCGACGAGCTCTTCGGCGTCCGGCTATTTCACACCCTCGCCAGCCAAAACTCACACGCGGCACTCGTAACACACGGACAGAGATCTTTTTCAGAGCGCATGTTACGGTGCTGAGGCTGGCGCTCCTGCTGTACCGCTGAACGTGACGCCTCTGTCAGACGGCCTCGGAGTGCAGAGCGCGTCTATATGAGTGGACTCAAGATTTTTATATATATATATATATTTAAAAAATGATGCCGTGTGTTTCAGAATGAACTCTGCTACCTGAAACACAGTTCAGGAATGACTCCGTGTGTCCGGACACCACCATGGACTTCTCAAAACTACACATATACACCGAGTAAGATACTGAAAGAAACGTGTTCAGAAGAATTCCCAAGTTTTTATCCGTTATATATAAAGATCACTCTGATCCCTTTCCTTCACTGAGAGCCTGTATCATCACCCAGAACGACCAGGTGTTGCGAGGACGTCCAGAGGAATAGATCACCGGTTCGGCTTGTATAAACGACCACGCGATCTTGCGCACACGTGTGTATGCCTGTAATTAGTAGCGCTAATGCGTCTGCCATCCGTAAGCGAACACAGAGGCTTGCTTGTGAGCCGTGTTGCTGTCCTGTGGCTGCTCTGCTGTGCTCTCGCTCCAAATAGATGGCTGACACGGTCAATTTCCGGCCCCTTGAGTCGACGCAATGCTGTTGCGCGGGGAGGTGAGGAAGAGGAGGGAAGAAGAAAAAAATAATAAGCTTAAAAAAATAACAAAATAAAAAATTAGTGTGCGCGCGCGTGCACGCGAGAGGTGGAAGGCAGGAGGAAAGAGCCGGGTCGCTGCGTTACGAGCCAGACCGCAGATACCTAAACCGATGTTAATAACCTCCAGGGTTTAAACTCATTCATATTCATCAGGCTGAGCTGGCTGGCGTCGGGGCCGCCGCAGTTCTGCACCGGGGTCAGCCTGCAGTGAACGGCCCTGCTCGCTGCGTTTCGGCTGATTCAATAGGTGTGTTTCCACTACTGAAAAAAACAGAATTGATTTTTGTTCCAGAGACATCGTACCAGAAGAAGAAGAAAAAAAAAAGTAAAAAAAAAAAAAACTTTAAGTTCCTGTTTAAACTGCTTTGCTTGAATCTTTACATTAGACATCAGAATGAACCATATACTATATAATTAGTCATAAAAAGTCCTTGTTTTTAACTGATGCATCATTCCTAAAGCTTATTTTATAAAAGGCATTTTTGTCTTATACAGTCGGAATGGAAATGAGTATCACGATGCAGTACCTACCATTCTACTTGCATTGAGAATTTGTACATACAGTCGACTCCTCACGATTTTTCCTACTAACAATTGTTTGGGAAAACACAAATATCCCAAGCAATTTTTTTACAGCTTTTTTTCCGTTGTAATATATACATTTTCATGCATTTTAACAATATAATTTAATAATTTTATGTAGTATACTGCATGTATGTTGTATGTACTCTATGTTACAGCAAACAGGTTTATCTTCTTTTTTTTTTTCTTTTTTTTTTAAGGGTCATGTATTAAGCTGAGTTTGAAATGAAAAAGTGTTTCTGGAGCATATTTAAACTATAATAATAGGCATTTATAGGCAATTCTTTGAAATGCTTGTTTTTTCACAATTCACAGGTGCTCTAGAAAATGTAAGCCACGCAAAATTCCGAATTCAAGATTCAACATAAAAAAATTTTTTATTTAATCTCTACATTCAAAAATTACTATGAAAAGTAATTAGTAAACAGTAATTAATGAAACGGTCAATAATTGACGTGATGACTTTTTGCGCAAAATATAGTCTCAGGTACAATTAGTGCAGTTTTATAAGAAAACAAGCTGCTTAACATCCTGCAGAACCAATCACAGTCCATCTGAGGTCTTTGTTACACCTGCTTCTTTTTACTCATGCAGCAAAACCTAGACGTTTTCTTCTTCTCCTTTTTTTTTTGTCTGAAAGGTGATCGCTTACATAATAGCCTACAGATCTTTTCCTGTAAGATTTTTATTTTATTTTATTTTTTGCAAAAATTGTACAAGACTTTTGCACAGTACTTCAACCTTAAAATGTATTTTAAAATATCGATTTTGGAGTTGACGTGGCGATACATGAATCACCACACAACAGGATCATGATATGTAACTAAATGGATTTTTCCTTCCACCTCTAGAGGTACAGTGTGCTTGCTAAACTCTTGAAGGAATAAATAATGCTGTTTGGATGAAGCTGTTGTAAAAGTCGATGTAGATTAAAATAGTTTCCACTCATCAAAACAGAGCGGGGAAAAAAAAAAAAAAAACTTAAGAAGAGAAATCAAAACTCATTCCATGTTTCATCCGGAGCATCGCTGGTCATTGGTTCAGCGGGAAAAGATAAATAAAATAAATAATAAATCATGGTTTCCTTCAATAGAGTGGGGATTAAAAATCTGTCCTGCGTGGATCGTCTTCAGAAGAGCATCTTCACTTTTCTTCCCAAACGATTGTGCTGGATATGAACCTGAAATAACTGCGAGACAAAGAAGCACTCTTGCAGAAATAACTTCCCTCCTGATTATTTAATCAATCACAGCTTCTAATCTGGCTGAAATCTGGTTTTAAAAGTTTTAAAGGATGAGGGAATGAAGCAGGAATTCTACGACGGGGAATTCCCAAGCATTTGGAAAAGAAAAAAACTACATAAATCTTCCTTAGTTTTGCACAGAAAGCCTTGTTCTTGTTTAATGTCAGACACCTCACAGGTGCATGCACATCCAGGTACAGGATGTCTCGCGGGTCTGTAGAGAACTCTTAAAGTCGAATCTTTAATACGAGCGATGTCGCGGGTAACGTTGCTGCGTCACGGCACTAAGAATTACACCGGTTTTACTGAGAGTCAGGCAGCACTGTGGAGTGGGACTCATTATACACACAGCAACCATATATGGAGAACAAGCCCCCTACCACACACACACACACGCACACACACACACACACACACACAGAAAACCAGATGACGATAAGAGCTGCTGAAACAGAGTTGATATGAAGTGACAGTGCGTTTGACCTTTAGCTCTGCCACTGTGCAGGAAGCTGAAGCATGAGTCCTTACATGGGACTGTACTACAGAGCAATTTCATAAACTCACACACACACGTATGATGCGCTTTTCGTCTTTGATCACTTGAAAAACACAGATTAGAGATGAAACGTATATTTTTTCTCCTGCCATCAGTAAAAAACAAACACTTCTAATCTGTTACTGATTTAACTGAAACTAACTCGTATTGTATAAATGCATTTTATATTTATAAAATAATAATAATAATAATAATAATAATAATAATAAAATGCAACGAAAGTCGTCTTGCGCTTCACTGAGAATGAGCTAACATTTTACAAATTATATTTTTCCATGAAACTTCTCCTTTCACAGGTATGAGTATCCTACATCACATATCTGTACTTTTTACTTCACCGCTATTTCCACACAGCGTTACATTATAATAATTAACCAGAGCCGTGGTTGGATTTGAAGCGGTAATATCGCCACCTGCTGGCTATTATGCATAATGGTGTGATTTGCTTTCCGCAAATCATGTACAGTAGCAGGTGTTTGAAATCAGAAGTGGAGACAGATGCAGATAGTGATGAAACGGCATGTCAGAAAGCAGACAGAGAGAAAGAGACTCTTTTACTATGACTTGAAGGCTACAGTGAGCCGAGTTCTTTTGATAAGTAAATTTAAAGCAGTACTTTTGCTCAAGTAGAATTATAAATGCAAGACTTTTACCTTATTTTACCTAGGATTTCAACTCTACTTTTACCCAAGTACAAGATGTGTTTCCTTTGTCCACCTCAGTTGTACGGAGCCCCTAAAAAGGACATGGCTGGGAAAAACATTTTTTTAATGAACTTGAGGAACATGGGACCAGAGTCAAGTTTTGCGAGATCACGCAAACATTTTTGCGAGATCACGCAAAACTTGACTCTTCAGTATTACAGTTTTAGTTCAGCAGGTGGCAGTAATGCTAAAACTTGATTCTTCACCAGGAAGAAGTGTTACTGATCGAGTCCAGTGAATGTCAGTAGTAATAAAAATAAATTTAAGAAAGAAGCAGCAAACGGGCAAGATAATACAGTGGAACCTCGGATTGCGAGTAACGCGGTTTGCGAGTGTTCCGCAAGACGAGCAAAGATTTTTAATAAATTTTGAATTGGAAACGAAGCGAAAGTATTAGTTTAAGAGCGCTGAGTATCATGTATCACGTATGCGCCTCTTATTTTGACACCGAGCGTCACATGATCACAACTGAGCCAATGATTTTTATCTCTTGCGCTGCGGAATTATGGGTAATCGTCTCCCTTCCTGGTTTTTAGTGCCCCGGCTCCCCTTTACTCACCACCTTGTGTGCGCGCCCGTAATTTGACACCGACACACCCACGTTTTCTTTACACAGAAAACTCTGTCCGCTCTGTCGCAATTCTTAAGGTAAGGTGCTGGTTCATTTGTTTGTTTGTTTGTTTTTCTTTACAGCAGTGATTCCGTTAGTATGCGATCACGCCAGTGTCATTAGAGAGATTTCCTTTTTTTCCGTCATAACAGTGTTTCCGTTGTGTGTGTTTGTTGTGAAACTTAAAAAGCAAGGTGGAGGGGAGAGAGGAGGAGTTTTACTGTGTTTACACACACACACACACACACACACACACACACACACGCACAAGCGGAAACACTTATCTGTTGGGATTTATTTTTACTTTTTTTTATGTTGAGTGCAGATTAATTTGTTTTATTTTGACTTTATATATTGTATTAATTATTTTTATGTATTAAATTTTTGGGGCTGTGGAATGAATAATTTGAGTTTCCATTATTTCTTATGGGAAGATTTGATTTGGTTTACAAGTGTTTTGGAATACAAGCCTGCTTCCTGAACAAATTAGGCTCATAATCCAAGGTTCCACTGTACTCGGATTAGAGTTACATGAGTGTTGTTAAACAGGCATGGAGAGAATTACTGAGTTTTACTTTCAGCTTGGCCTAAATTATAAAGTCATTCAGTTTGTACTCTGAGCTTGCCCTTTCTGTATTTTGGGCCTGGAAGATTGATCCGGAAGTATGAGTCATGTTTTTTTTCCCCCTCTTATGTATTTTTTTTTCTTCTCTAGTTTTTTTTTCCCAATTTATTTATTTATTTATTATTTCCTTCAACGGAATTTTTCACCACCCATGTCCCTTTAGGTCCTCTGTACTGTAAAGCCCGATGGATGTCCCCGTGCAGTTCTGCTGCTTGTGCACCGACACTGAGGTCACCGTCAGGTGATTTTGGGCGAGTCCTTTAGAGCGAGGGGTGAAAACCATTACGGAGTCAGAGACACAAAAGGGATGAGCTCGACTGATGTAAGTAACTTGATCGAGTGTGTGTGTGTGGTTTAATGTAACAGATTGAAACACAGTTTAATCCTTATTAAAGAAAAAGTCAGTGATGAGGTAATACCCTGTGACTAATTTGTGAATTTGTGACACACCGTGACAACCAATTAGGTTTCTGGGAAACAAAAACATGCCACGAATCGGAGCGCTCTCTATTGAATTGTCCACGCCCTCATGGGTCAGCATGGGTAAAATCTAAAAACGATAAAATACGACACTGCTAAAGAGTTCATAGGAAGAGACGGAAAAAAAAAAAACAGTTCCAGAATGTTCCAGAAGTTCATTTCAGGTTGAGTCACATGACCAAAACCCTTCAAACAGTAGCAGCCTGAACATCAGTTCTGCCTTTCAGTGCGTGTGTGTGTGTGTGTGTGTAGCGCACTCACCTTCTCAGCCAGCGCCTCTTCGAGCGTAGTGAGAGCTGTATCTGTGTTGGAGGTGTCGGCCTGCAGGGATTTGACCCTCTCTTTCAGGCTACTCATCTGCTTCTCCTTATCTCTCAGCTGCTCCTGCAGGTTCTCGATCTGTCAAAAGAATTACAAATCAGCCGTCTACGAACACAATACCGAACAATGTGCCAAACCTGCAGAACTTCTCCACATGATTTATAAACAGTTACAAAGCACAAAGAGTTAAACTAAAAACTAAAACGTCTATCCAGTGTTTTTTATATATATATATTTATTTATGATGCACATTAAGAAATGAATTGGCTTAAAGAAAAAAAAAAAAAAAGAAGGCAGAGTTTTTCTGTTCTGACTCTGAAAATAAATAACGACCTCATTAGAGTGATATTCCCAGCTAATTTTGCTCATAAAACTTCCCTTATCTGTCACGGCGTCCGCTGTGAAGCCTGCGCCAGGCGAGCGCTGATAAATGACAGCAGAGATGGGCATTTCGCAAACTCAATCCATTCATCATGTCGTGACAGCTCAATGAAAAAGCTCGATGTGCCTAGCCCCTCATTTCACATTCAATTAAACACTGACGGATTTGATAAATAGTCACCATTCATATTTTTCCCCCCCAAATCACTACGGGGAAAAGAAAGGAAAAAAAAAAAAAA